>JARVLU010000380.1:21062674-21087866 GCA_031762415.1 Simpsonichthys santanae
TAGCTTTGGTTTTCCTGTGATTTATCTGCAGTATGATGAATGGTAGTCCAGCATAATATACACTCCTAATGTTTTGTCTGTCCTTTTTTTTTTTTGTAAATATTAAATTACGTTGTTTTTTTTTTTTTGCGTTTTTATTTATTTATTTTTTGCATCTTAAGATCCTATGACCATATATCCAAAACACTGAATGAAGAGTGCAGAAAGAAGAAAATAATTCTTATATCATCCCCTTATTTAAATGAATATATAAATTAACTTTAAACAAACAATCGCTTAAAGTATTCACTTAAATATCCACTTTAAAGCTAGGAATAAAATAGAACATGTTTTGTGTTAGCAAAATGTGATTGTAACTTTGAAACTTATCCAACATTAATAAAACTTACGTCAAGTTGCCTTTTTGGACATGCATGCATATACTGTATGTGTACACATTGTACTTGAAAGGAGATTATTACAGCCTCATATTGCTGGAGCAGTTCAGTCCCAGAACAAATAGGTCAGAACAGAAGGTTAGAAAACATCTGGTAGAATTTCCTGTAAAAACAAGATCATTAATCTTTAATGTTTGCGTATGTGCAAACATTTACGGGAAACAGATCGCCCTAACTATGTAAGTCATGACATCGCATTCAGTATAAGATAAGATGTGAGCTATGTTTAGACCAGATTTGCTCGGATGGGATCAGACTGTATGAGCAATCTCTCTGTCGGCTGTATTAAAATGTATCTGAATAAAAATCCCCTCGGCTGGCCAAGAAGAATGGAAGTTTCTGTTTGTTTCACCCTGAAGAGAAAGAGCCTCTACAGAGGCACCATTCCATCTCCTGCTCTGTCCTACCATAACATCATTTAGCATCTTGGGACAAATCTTGTCCATCCTTGGTGTCCTGCCACTGAGGAGCTCGTTGACTACCTCAGTGACCTCTACTATGGTAATGGACTCATCTTCCCCTGAGTCTTCAGATTCTGCCTCCTCAAAGGTGGATGGACATGTTGGGTGGATTGAAGAACTCCTCAAAGTTATCCTTCCACCACTCATCATCCTCAGTTTGGATCAGCAGTTCCTGACCCAATTCAAGCACAACCTGGGATAGGGTCTGCTTTTCTTTCCTGAGTTGCTGAACTGTTTACCAGAATTTCCTTGAGGTCAACCAAAATGGCCATGCCCGAATTTTTGCTTCCACAACCACCAAAGTCGCAATCCTTCTGGTCACCCTGTACGCATCAGCTGCCGAATTGTGAGTGTGTTTTTTTTTTTTTTTTGTTTGTTTGTTTGTCCATCCATTATCTTTTACCTGCTTCTTCCATTTTGGGTCACGGGGGTTGCCGGTGCCCATGTCCAGCAATCACTGTGCGAGGGGCAGGGTACAACCTGGACATGTCGCAAGTCCATCACTGGGCTTGTTTGTTTGTTTTTACTTTTCTTACCAGTCTGTAAAAGGACATTAGAGATATTCTATGGCGGGCCAACATTAGAATAAATAAACAGTGGCAGTGAATACAATACAGAATGCACACTGTATCTAAAAACAAACACCTCCCATCTGTTCCTGCTGGCCTTCTGTAACTGAAAACCTTTACGATTGGTCAGAGAATTTTATTTTACTGTGATTAAAATTAAATTACTCCCAGGAAAATGCACATTTCAGTCGTTTCTTTCATTTGAATTCACAAACATGTGTTGTCTATGGAGGACTGGTGACATTTGGTATGTTCCCTGCTGCTCTTATGCCACGTTTGGACTCCAGTTAGATTTCACTCGTTTGCAAGCAAGACTCATTTGGGGGCCTGAATATGGCCCATTTTTTAAAATAAAACACAGAAGGATAGTGGCTGTCCTAATATGTGCAACATTTATGAATGCAATTTAGAAATTATTAGCTGTTTTTTTTTTATTGTAAATACAGTATATGAAAAAGCATTTTTTTTTTTTCAGTGTTTGTTCTTTAAGAGATATTTTAGCCTTCAGTCACACAATATCTTTACTTGCAGCAACATGTGCTGTGAGGCTTTCGATGGTCGACCCAGGGGTTAGAATTCCTTTCTCTGGTTTTATAATACACACCAAAAACCTGCTGTCAGTGGTGAGGAGAGGTATTTTGTGAGTATTCCTATTCAAGGTTTGCTTTAAAAAAAATTCTCACTTTGATGACTAAAATTATTTTCTCAGAAAAAAGCAAATGTGCATCATTTTAAAAGTATGCTGTGGGGTAATTCAGAATGCGGTCCTTTGTTAGATAGCACATTAAGGTGAATGCATGACTTCACCTGAGCTATTTTACATAACATCTTTCTGTAAAAGCCTTATGTCCCTGACTGACTTCTCTCTTTGAAGCATTGTGCTTTGAAATGTTGATAAAAGAAGAAGGAAAAAAGCCAAATATTCATAAAAACCCTGACATAATGTCACATTATAGTGGTCATAATAGGCCTAAAAATATTGTAAATAAGGCATTTTAACCTGTTTTTTCATGAAAGATTAAAATGTCACTTGTAGTTTCTCTTATTTGTTAATCATGCAAGTTAACTGAAAGTTTAAAAATCTTTATGAAGTTTGGACTATAATGTAACTCTTCAATTTCACTAAGATTTTTCTGAAGCTTAAATAAAAATGCTTACTTTTAACTTTTCCATTTCACTATAAATGTTCAACAAACCTATTTGTATAAATTACAAAGAAACGTCTAGATATTTATTTATTTTTATTTGCCTTCTAAAATACATATTTTTTTTCTGTGTTTTCCATTCATCTTTACATTTGACAGTAGAGTTACCATTCAGCCTAACATAAATACATTTGATCACGGGAGGAAACTGGATTATATGAAGAAACCCACTCATACACAGAGAAAACATGCAAACTCCATCCAGTGCCCCTCTGCCAGGATTATAGCAGGCAGCCTTCTTGCTGAGAGGTGACAGCTCTACCCACTGCTCCACCATGCTGTATTGTGTTTTCAAAGTTTCCCAATTTTTCTCTGAAATACAAGAGACTATCATGTTTAAACAACCTATTTCAGTCATACAACAACAAATGTGTGTGTTTTAGGAATCATGCCATGTAAAGCTCTTACTCTAAAGCTTATTTTCTTATTGGTCAACTTTATGGAAACCAAATTTGTGATGACTGTCCAAAAAGACAGAAAGCAAAACTGTAACTTGCATGAAAGTCCATGCTCAATAATCCAGGTACAAAATCCAATAATTCTCAGTCGGGTCATCTGGACAGTTTCTTTTTTATAGAAACATTTTACCCTCCATTCAGAGAGCATCATCAGTCAGAGGAGTTCCAGCAAACTGTTTCTCCACCAAGCAGTAAACAACTTAAGTGGACCAACCAGTTTGCTGGAGCCAAGATGGTTTCTGGGGGCCGTCCTGTCCCTCGTCTGCTCCTCCCAGGCAGGCAGCCACAGCCAAAAGTGGTTCAAGGCAAGAAAGTTCATGCTCAATCATCCAGGTACTGGAACTCCTCTGACTGATGATGCCCTCCGGATGGAGGGTGAAACGTTTCTGTAAAAAAGAAACTGTCCAGATGACCCGACAGAGAATTATTGAATTATTGGTAACTCTAAATTGTCCCTAGGTGTGAGTGAGAGAGTGAATGGTTGTTTGTCTCCATGTGGTCCTGTGATGGACTTGCGACCTGTCTCCCGCCTCTCACACAGTGACTGCTGGATATGAGCATGAGCCAAAAAAGGAAGAAGCGGTAAAGACAATGGATGCATGGAAATCTTTATGCACACATACAATCTGAAATATATGAGAGAAGATGACATGAATATCAGCAACAACAAATGTTAAGAAGGATCTATATGTTAGTTTATCCACATGCTTACTGCCTGATTTACCACTTGATTTATGATCTGCTGGTTGAGGTTTAGTTAAAAAACTATACATGGGTAGATCTAGAAGAGTTGATCATCATGATCATCATGTAAATAAAAGATGACACAGTAAGTTTAGATTTAGTTGTTTCTTACCACTTTGTTGAATTCATATTTAAATTATAGGTTCATACCTAAATAATTAGTATTTAATCACCAATGTTGTGCTGTTTGTTAAAAATAAATTTAACTTTATGGTTTAAATATTTGTATTTTCAGTAACAGCTGGAGTTCTCCCATTTTTGTTTTGTACAGACATAGTGCTAGCCTATTGCAAGTTATCTACATGAGTGACAGATAGAACATTTTAAAATGTTATATTTTTGCCAATTTTCTTTTTAATATAAAACAAAAACCAAGAACAGCATTAAAAAAAAATAGTATTCAACACACTTTTATCAGTTTAAAAGAAAAAGGTAATTCAAATCTGGTGGTCAGTTTTAGGAATTATATGGATACATTTATAGATAAATTGTATCTAAATGTTTTTAATCCATTCCTCCTGGTCACACGGAGTGCTTTAACAGAATGAGAGCCGAGTTATAAAACTGACATGTAATTCAGGAGCTATAAATACTGGCTGGTGTGCTTCAGGTGACCCCTCAAACTGAAATTTTAACCTCATCTTTTGCTCAGTGGGAGGGCTGTCCATGGAGGGAGGTGCTACACTGTAAAGTGTGACAATGCCATCTAGTGGCATCCGCTCACACAATCAACCAGTGATTCCCAACCTTGGTTTTCTCAAGGAACACTATCCTGCATGTTTTAGATGATTCTCTGCTCAAACACCTGAGTCAGTGATTTAATTATTTCATCAAGTTCTGCAGAGGCTGTTAATCACCTGCTCACAGAATAAAACACAAATCATGATTCAGCCTAAGAAACTATTTCTGGATTGATTTTCTGATAAATAAGATATTCCCTAAAGTAACAAAATTGTATCCGCTGAAAGTACTTTCCTTCAAGTTTTAGTGTCTAATGTGGTTCAAAATGCTGACAAGGTCCTTTATGACTTATCTCTCAGCACTCTTTGGGAATCTGATCGGTATGATTTCTGCTGCTGCTCAGCGCTGACTATCAATTTCCAAAGGGCTATTTTAAACCTTGCTGGTCACACACGAGCCTCAAGACTTCATGTGATTCTATCTGCAGCACTGAAAATGTATGTCATTCAGAATGTTTGAGTGAGGAAACACTATTTTTTGCAACATACATGTTTTTATACACTTTAAAAATCATATATGACTGAATTTGTCAGCAAATGTCTAAAGTTTGTGTTTTAGGTTTTGTGGAAGGCGTCCTCAATTCTACTTAAACCTTCAGATTATGTAATCTAGATCTCTAGTCACATCAGTTCTTGAAGAATAAAACACTTTTAATTTTTAACCACCACTTATTTCCCTGTCGTCAAATTTCTATATGTGTGACCTACAGTAGTTTTCTTTATGTAACTGTTCATCTACATCTGTTGACCAAAAGCATCTACTGGAAAATATTTTATACTGTCTAATTATATCTGTGTTTACAAATACACTGGATAATATCTATAATAGGTTAAAAAAGGGTTAGGGTGGACAAGAGAGGGTGTCATTGAATAATTGTTTAGAATACTACTGTTCTTAAAATTGCATAAACGGCTTAAAGTAAGTCAGTGTTGGAAAATCACAAGTTAAAATAAATCCCAGTCAAAAGTAATATTTTCACAAAAAGCAAAAGCAATCATGTTCCTGTTTTTTTTTTTTTTTTTTTTTTTAGTATTTAGTATTTTACCTTGTTTTATAAGGCACTTTGATTTGATTTTGTTTCATAACACACATTTTTTTCTATTTGCATTTTATTTCTGTTTTTATCTAAAACAGGTCTCTCTTGAAAATCAGTCCTCATGAATCAATGAGACTAACTTGTTAATAGGAGACATATTCTCCTACGTCTGTGTGATCTTTGTGGACTTCACATCTTCCATCAACACCATAATTCCCCAGACCCTGATGGACAAACTCACACTAAGCCCCCCACCCCACCCCACCCCCACCCCATTTGCAACCGGGTACTAGACTTATTAACAAACAGACCACAGTCAGTGAGGATCCACAACGTCTCCTCCTCCACCATAACCCTCAGCATTGGCTCCCCTCAGGGCTGTGTGCTGAGCCCTCTCCTGTTCACTATGCTCACATATGAGTGTGCCGCTACCCATCCAGACTATCACATTGTAAAGTTTGCAGACGATACAGCAGTACAGTATTGTTTTTGTACTACTAGTGCTTAGCATATTTTTAGTTGATGGTTGTCTTAGTTCATGTCTTAGATCTTATTACTGTTTTTCATTTACATTTTATACTTTTGTTGGACAAAACTGGGAACCTGTGTACACAATTTCATTCCACCACATGTACTACATGTGGTGCATACTGTATGATAAATAAATAACCTTGAATCCTTAAATAAAGGTTAAATGAATGCAAAAGATAATGTGGTTTAAACAAAACAAAAAACAAAAAAATACAATTATTTTGCCCCCCAAAAAATAATAATAAATTGACAGGAAAATGACAAAGCATGAAAAAGCAATACAACAACTAAAGGGAAAACTTTTCAGAATTGTCTGAAGTTATTCTCCTTCTAATAAAAGACTGTGCAGGTGCAACTTTTACAAGGTTGAAAAACCGGCATGCTTTAGAAAATGACATAATTCTAGATGTTAAGCTATAAACAAATGGAAAACATCTAAAGACATTTTTGTTATTTATGTTAAAGGAAACTGTTAAAGATGATGACTTTAGCTGTGAAAAGTATTGGAAACTGTTGCAAGAAAACTTCAGTGGAGAACAGAGAAAGCTGTCAGTGCAGGCAGCCCAGATGTCAACAGGCACCTGTTTACTGTTACAGTGAAATTAAGATAAAATGGGTCACACACGCTGAAGCAGAGCATTATCCATCATATGCTGGGCAGAGAAGGACAAGGGGAAACAGGTGACACAGTTCTAGCTGATGATAAAACATCATCAAAATGCTGAAAGATTAATCAATTTATACCTGGCTGTTTACAAATGGTAGGTCAGTGAAGGGAATCTACTCGTTCAACAAATGGTCAAAATAAATTCAGTCAAAGATCCCAGACGGCAATGAGCATGCATTGTATCATCAATTTGAGCACAAAAAAAACAATACTTTGGTTTTTCTCAACATTTGCATAGGTGTGTAATATGTGCATTTCCATTGCTCAGAGTTGACTCTGTCTTCTGTTAACAGTGGATTTAGCCACATTAATTGGACCCGTGTCGTCTGTAAAAAGATACTGCAGTGGGAGGAGTAAATGAGCAGTGCCAAGTTTGCAGTATTCCCAAGTTAAGTGTCCTGGCATGCACTCGAACAGGTGGCGTCCTTATGGGTGTCGAAGTGTTGCATGACAGAAACAGCTAAAGGGTTTACTGCCATGAAGGGAGTCAGAAGAGAAGACGTATTCTCTTGGAGGAGACAGAGAAGCTGCTTTTAAAAGACCGAGTACAAACGAAAACAAAAATACATCTGGAAATAAATCTGAGTTTTAATTACATGATTTGGTCCCTGTATGATGCTGTTTCTATGGAAATATCACAGCGAACCTGAACTTCTTCAGCGGTTGCTCCATTCGCTGAACAGAGAATTCCAGAACAGCCATGATGAACTCGACCTATGACACCCACAAAGCTAAAACAGCCTCTGATTGTGATTCAAGCCACAAGAATTTCAAGTCCAAATACTTGTCAGCTGAAATAAGCTGCACAGTTAGCTTGTGTGATGTCCATGTTTGTCAGCCAGCATGAGCCAGAGAAAGAGAAATACAGAGAACATTTTCTGACCACAGTTGATGAACTGCATCATTGAAACAGATTAACTTTGATCTCATTTAGTGTAAATGAAACAAAACTGGCATGAACACCTCCTGCAAATCCATGGCCATTATGAACTTGTATTACTGTTTAACTTAATCTCAAAATATGTGCAGGATTAACTAATCTGTGTATCATACACTGACACCTCACAGCACAGCTTTAGGCCAATAAACCAGGTTAAAAATCCTAACTGATATCTAATGCTGACAATGTTGAGCTCCAACTCTGATGCCATAGAAAAACACTTTGGCTACACACGATGTAATGACAGCCTGACGCCGGTTTCTCTCTTGCACCAGCAACACATCAACACATGACTCTTCACAGTCCTGCTGGATTGTCATTTATCGTGTACAGTATGTACAGTAGGTGTAGGTGGTGTCATCTCTCATTTCAAACTCCTTCTCGTGTGTGCGCATTCATTTATTTGTTGATAACACATAGGCAAGAACATTATTTTTCACTGAACATAATTTAGTTGATGGCAAAAGATTCACAGTACCAAATTAAATGTTTTAACTATCATCTAAATGTGCAAAGTTGACAAACTAATATAGCAATGAAGAAGAGACAAATTTACAGAAGTTCTGGGAGTGGACCTGCAATCTCTGACAGAGGTGTCTGAGCAGAGGATGCTGAGGAAACTTCTCCAGATCCTGAACATCACGTCACACCCCCTGCATGACACACTGGACTCTTAACGCAGCACCTTCAGTCGTAGACTGAGACCACCGAGGTGCTCCACAGAACATCACAGGAAGTCCTTCCTCCCTGTGGCTATCAAACTGTTCAACTCCTCCCCCTTTCTACACATAGGACAATTAAATTAATCCTGTACTACAAATAAACACGTTAATGTTTCTGGCTGCACCTGACCTGTTTTAGACCTTAATAATTGGTATTTTTATATTTTCTGGTTTTTATTATTATTATTATTATTATTATTATTATTATTATTATTATTATTATCATATATCTTGTGTGATTCCTTGTGTATGTTGCTTTGTACTGAAACTCTGGCACAACAATTTCCTGCGGGATCAATCAAGTTCTATCTTATTTTAATGCACTGTAAGAGTTGACCTCTATTTTAAATTGTTTTATTTTATGTCCTACTATTTTAACTGCTCTTATTTTGTTTGTTTTTGTGGTCATAAATTTAATTGATTGATTGATTGATGTCAATCAATTAATCAACAAATCAGTCAATCAATGTGTGATAGTTTATCTTAAGTGTTAAAATATTTCATGATCAAGAGGATGGATTTTAATGAAACGTGCAGAAAGTGATAACTGGATATTCATCTAAGCCTGAATAACTTTTGGAGTCAATCCAGTTCAAGGTGGCTGCCACAGCCAATTGACAGTAGCAATACTAAAGTGGTTCTAACTCAGTTTTACAGATAGACCTAAAACTTGGTGTGGTAGTAGCTGAGAGTCCTTCAAAACTCAAAGTGATACAGACATCGCCTAAAGCTCCATTTCTCAACTTGGGTTGCTCTTAGTTTGGCATGAAATGTGGCAGGTGACATGCCACCTCAAATTTTCTAAAGTTTAAGTCTCGTGTCATAATTCAGTGACATGACTTCAAAAACCGCAGGGCCTTTTCAATGAAAGCCGTAAAGGCATGTGTTCAACACCTGTAGGTAAGAGTTCAAATTTGGGTTTATTGTTCTGTTTTAGTTTCACTATTAAACAGCCCTTCAAATGGCTTCGTTTCCTCTATGTGATAAAGTTTTTTTTTTTTTTGTTTGTTTGTTTTTTAAAGCATGTTTTAAACCACGGTTTCTTTTTGCTGTTGTACAGCTCCTTTAAAAGTTTTAAGCTCATGGCTTTCTCTGCTTGTTCCCTTCAAGTTCAAAAACTAGAGTTACCAAGTTAGTCTGAATGGTTGTACAAAAATCAGATATAATTCAACTTTTCTTCATATTCAAAGTAAGATACGTTTTAAAACAAACATTTCCAACGATGCAAAGTCAAAGTTGTGATGAAAGACTAACCGGAAACTGAGATTTTTTCGTGTTTGGAACAAGATTCCGACAAAAACAGGTGTTTAAAGTCAGACTTACCGCCTATTTTAGAGCTTCCTCCATCCAGACCTGCTGTTTATTAAAACCGTGATTCAATCTTCCATAGGAGGAAACAGAAACTACTGTATTTCTAAAGCAGCTCGACACTGTGTACTGCTCAACCTTTCTGAATCGTTCTCACACTTCTCAGCTGGACCTGAACTACAGGTAACCGTGCTGCCTCCACGTGCCATTCACAATAATCGGAAAAACGCTACACAAGACTCGACTGGGAGAGAGTGTTCTCAAACCCGGTAAATTTTGAGTGAACAAATATAAAATAAGGTTAAATAACATTAGAGTAAAAAAAACAAATTAAATGGAGCTATTTTCATGAACTAAAACAAAGCATAGACACGAACAAAAAACATAAGATAAAGAAACAAAACAATTTATTTGGTATCTTGCATTAAGAAACGTAAACATTAATTCATTATTATTATTATTATTATTATTATTATTGTTGTTGTTGTTATTATTGAAATAAAGCTATTAAAAATAAGCTCAAAGTTGTTTAGTTTTGCCCTCTAGTGGCCTTTTTATGTAACTGCAAAAAGACGTTTGGCAACAAAACACGTTGTTCAAATCTCATTACAGTAATGTATTGGGCTGCATCTCACCAATAAGGCCAAAAGAAGGCAGCATACATGCACAATTCTAAAAAGCGCACAAACATTTGGAATGCAACAGTACCAGAATAATTTATTAAACCATCAGATGCAATATTTTTTTTAATAGATGTAAAGAACAAACATAACTGGCAACAAGAGTTTAAACATTATTTTTATATTTTTTTTAATATATACATTATCATTACTCTATTTCCTTTTAGCTTTTCATTAAAAATGATTTATCTTATACATGTACTGTAGTTGTGTTACTTATAACAATGGCCATACCCAACAACATTTTTCTTGCATGATACAAAAACAAAAAGGCAAATTTTACGCCCGTATAATTTGTTTTAATTTTAACTAGGTAGTTTAAAAAAAAATTATTTTAGTTTAAAATTATTTTTTTTTTCTGTTAAACTGCTCTGAAGCTCATTGTGCATGCAGTACATCACTATAACCGCAAGAGGGCAACAAATATTTATATTGAACTCGCTTCCGTCATTGTTCAACGTTATGTCAGAGAATATTCTAATGAACTGGTAGTAAAACACGACAAACAGATGCTGTAAATACACTGATAAATAATTCCGCATTAAATAAATTTATGAGAAGTTGGTTTCGCATGATGTAATAACAAGATAGGACAACGCTGCACATTCATTATTTTTTTAAACCGGAAGCGCATTAACGTTTGAGCTTGTAATTCCTCATATTGCCACAGGAGGGCAGTAAACACACATATTCTGGGGGCCGTGTAAAATGTCAACGACCAAAAAAGGACGCAAAACATACAAATGAAAGAAAAACTGCAGTCACGTGATGTTTTGTGCCAAAAATTTTCATTGAACTGGAATAAAAACAGTAAGCAGCCACTGATTTAACTTCATGTATTATCCAAATGCCAGATGTCGTTTTACATTGACTTTTCTCTCTTCAAATGTAAACCATAAGCGTTCCGTTACACTTGGATGGTTGAGGCTTTCCAATGTAATTACTTAAAATGGCCACAAGAGAGCAGCAAACATTCATAGGCCGGTAAAGGTGAACCCAACCAGTCAAGTAAGTAGTGCTGTGCTGTACATTAACTGAAATCCCTTCCACACAAGGCTTAAAACGTCATCCTGGTTGTTTTGTATTGTCCCGTTAAACACAATGCTTTTTAAAATTATTATTTGTAATTCAAACAGTACAAAACAAAAAAATTGTAGCAACAGATTAAACAGATTTGTTTTCACAATCTATATACAGTAAGTAAAGCATAATTTCTTGTCGTTCCTTTAACATTTTCTCAAATCAGGTTTTCTTTGACTGTTCATTATTAATTACTGTACTTTATTTATTGCTGTTGCACATGACTACACTGATAATTACCATGATTCCAATTATCTATCAGGAGTGACTGGGATTACGGTGTCTTGCTATATATCACTGTCAGGCGTTCGATGCGGCTGTTTATGCAGTTCATAATTGTGACCACTAGAGGGCGGAAGACAATCGTTAACTCTCGGCCTACACGATTATCATCCATAACTACGTTCCAAATGAACACACACAAACGTACCTTGAAAGATATTTACAGTAATTCTGGATGTTATTGGGGGTTTTTTTTTGCCATCTGTGGGAAAAAAAAAACGCGGATTAATCCAATTTTGAAACGCTATAAGAGGCTCAGCGAGTAGTAAGTAGTAGTACGCTCAGCCGCCCGATAGCGACAAATGTTGCAATTCACCATTGTGACCGTTAGAGAGCAGCAGTCACACATTTTAAGCAAAAAACAAAAACAAAAAAAGTTGCATAAAAACTGCGTCACTATATCCGGTTACCCTTTCAAAATAAGACAATTCAATAAGGCGTCCATTATTATTTTTTTTTTTGTCCATTTTAAAACAAAATATTTTAAAATAGCTAGCTATATTTTGCTTCTTGTCCGGAGTTTACACCGCCTATCCCCCCCCACCCAAAAAAAAAAAAAAGGTGTAAAGAAAATGGTGAATGGATGTATTATTATTGATAGGTTATGACAAGTCTAAGATGTTGTTTCATTTTTTTTTTTCACAAATGTACTCAGCAATAACCAATTGCAATTATTACTTAATTTTTAAAATGAAAACTAAATAAATAAATAAAAATAACAAGTCCATATATTGATGACCCAAAACAGTCTGTCCATTTGGAATCCAGGTTGCAGCTCATTTTGTTACACCAGCACCACCATCCTTTGCTACCAAGAAAATGAGGACCTTCCAAATATTAGGTGGATTGTCATAATAATATGGCAGACAATATTCTAAGGCAGTATTGCTTTTATGCCTGAAGATATTCTTGAACAAGAATGACCCGAGTCAAGATTTTACCCACACAAAACGAACAAAAAACCCACACAACTTTATTAATGGTTTTATTTTCTATAAAAGAGATGAGTTTATTCAATGATCATAACAGATTTAATCAGAGACCTCAAGCGACCACTTACATACCAAACAAAAATTGAGGAATTTTTTTAAACAAAACCCCCCCAAACAGAAAAATGTAACACAATAAAATACCTGAATAACGCAAACTCTGGGCTGAGCTGAACATCAGCACATTCTCTGTAGAACTCATGGCACATTATGTCCAATATTTACTGTGAGAAAGAAAAGCTAAAAGGATGGAGTCTTTTCTTAACACTTTTGAACAGGTCTAATAACATTAGTTGACTTGATCAAAATAAAACAAAAAAAAAAAGTTCTCTTGAATTACTGCTCATGTTTTAGTCGCCTCATCAACATGTTTTATCTACATCAGTGAACATGCCCGCCAGCACCACACCACTGAAAAACAAACGCACACACCATCACACACCGCCTTTCAAATATACAGTCACACTCACAGACGAGACTTAAAACGCTAGTGTGGAAATGCTGAATCACATCTACCCAAAATTTGCTGTTAGAAGAAAATAAGTTGTCAGGTGTGTACACTTATAGAAGTCCAGCTAAAACTAAATTTAAAACCCGAGTATTGACAACGGGCAAAATATAAAATGCTGTCTTTTCTGTTTTGTACTTACTTTTTTCTTTAAAACACAAACTCTTGCTGACGTCTTTCCCCCTTCTTCAAATATTAACCCCCACCCCCCACTCTTGTTGTGCCCCATCCTAAATTCCCTGTGTGTAATATAAGCCAACAAGAACTGCAATACAATACAGGCACTGGAGAGAGGAAAAAAATACAGAGGAGTAGAGGACAAGATATGTTCAGATTTTAACCCATCTCCACGCAGACAAAGTCTCCAAAACAGAATTAGAACTCACATCCACTACTACTGAACAAGAACAAAGATATAAATTAAAACATATTTTCAGCCTTTTTTGTTTTGATTTTTGTATGTTTTTTTTTTCTTTTTCTTAAATTTTGCATCGTCAACAGTGTGCCTCATGAATTATACGATTCACTGCAAAAACTACCTGGGACCTCCACATGGTCCCGTCGTTTTTTTTTTTTTTTTTTTTTTTAATTTTATTTGTACAGATCTGTTTCAAGTATCGGCTACAGAAAGATGTTAAGTGTTTGTCCAGATTGTTAATTTTTAACCCCAAGCACGCTGCTTGTTGTCATCAGATCAAACAAAACACACCTGAAAGGAACAGCAAGAGCCTTAACTGATCCAGCAGCGTGACGAGCCAATTATATAAACTTTCAACAGTATTTTTTGAAGTATTACAAATAACGTCACAACACTCGAAATGAAATCCGACTACAGCTTAAAAACGGCTGGTCCTTTCTCTCCTCTTGTAGCAATTTTGCTGTGGTTTAAAATAACAAATACAAGGAAAGATAAAAACGGATTCTGTCTGGGATAAATACTCATTGCAGTTTTGATAATGCATATTTTCATTTTTTTGCCCTACTTCTATGTCTTAGAACAAGTAATTTAGCACAAAAGATGTGTGGTTCAGTGTAGCTGTTGGAGTGTGTTGGTGTGAAGATTCAGAGCTAAGGAGAAAGATCCAAAATAAACAGTTATTGTAGGATAAGAAAATACTTCTTTACAGTAGATACTAGATGATGGAAAAATTCTGCACGGCTTCTGGTCCTGTCTGAAAACATTAATGATGTTTCCAGGCCATAGAACATACTTGTCTGTTTAGGAAAAAAGATGTAAGGCAAACTGTACCTCCTCTACTGAGAAATATACATGATTTACAGTGTGGAAGTTCCCCCCCAAATAATTAAAAAAATGTGTTCACTTACAACAAAATAAACAGAACATAAAAGACTATTTCTTCACAATTTTTGACATCTGGCAGTTTCAAAATCCACCTGCGCAGTCTGTCAGTATCAGAGCATCTTTCATCGTCACTGGGACCGGGACGTTGTTCCCCCTGCAGTTATTGCTGTGTCCGTGCACAGAGGGAGAATTAAGCATGACAAAGGCAACTGTGCCAGAAGAGGTCCTCTTTTTCTCGTTTTGGGAAGTCAAGCAAGCAACGCTAAAATCCAACAAGACTGACGTTCATAACATTGAGACGACAACCAGAGTTCAGTCCGAGAGGCCGAGGCAGGCTGTGACCACAAGTCCAGCCTTCGTATCAAGTCTCAGTAGGGCTCGAGGATCAAATCAAGTGTGGCCTTTTGCGGTACATTTTGCCAGAGGAAGCTCGTCCTCATTTCACTCACTTATTTTATTCTTTTTGCTCTTTGTTCCAGTCGCTCATTTTCTCAAAAGCCTTCCTCGAAGATAGCCATTATGTCACTTTGAAAATTCATGTCAATAGTCGCTGCCATCTGTGGAGAGAAAAGAGCAGCTCAATTTTTATTTTGTGTTGGTTACTCCACTTGATAACTCCTAAAACTATGAAAAATTCTCAAGACACTTTACTGTATATGCAAATCAAAATTTATAAGATACTGCTGTTTATAATTATGTTCTTTACCCCAAGGCGTGCATCATTTACAGTTACTCCTCTGTTATCTAATTCTAAACATTTCAACTTCAGAAAGAGATAAAACAATCATCTCACCGCCTCCCTCCTCCTCCTCTCCTGCTCTTTTAGGCGTGCTATCTCTCTGTGTTGGTCGAGTGAGTTTTGTGTGGTGGGCTGAGGCGGAGTGGGGGGTTGAGGAGGCTGCTGAATGACAGCTGGCTGGGCTTCTGGATGCATCTGCGGTTGTTGTGGTTGGGAAGAGGCTTGGACGTGCTGCTGCTCAAGACGTCCACGAGGCTCCTCGTGCACCCTTCTGGGAGGTTCAATGACGTCCTCTTCATCCCGTTCTCTGGAAAACATTCAGAAAAGTAATTTATACTTTCTTCACAGATTGATGCAGGGAGGATAAAATGCATCGTGCAACAGTCAACTTGTGTACTTGCTGAACGTTTTCTATGACAAAAAGCAGTCACACACTATTTCAAATGCCTGAAATCATACTGATTACAAAATGTAAGTTGTTCTGTTCAATGGTGTTTACACTGAATACTTTTTAATTTGTTGGATGATTTATTCATTATGGTTTGTCTTAGACATACCGTACTTTTTGGCCTATAAGTTGCAGGTTTTTGCATAATTTGCATGTCCTGTGACTTATAGGCAGAAGCGACATATTTATGGATTTTTTTCCCCATATTTATAAACCATTTGTGGCTGAGATATGACCATTTTCATTCATTCTGAATGGAATTTTTTTTTTAGCAGTACCACTTTCAGCCACTTGATGGCAGCAGAGTAGTAATAGCGCAATGGCATGCCGTTATGTCATGTAATAGGTAAACATGGCTATGATGACAAATTCAAAAAAGTTCGACAAAAACAACATGACTTTATTTATTATACTTTACTGTTTTTTTTTCTTGAACATTTTTTAATTTGCCATGTCCTGGATGACTGAGAATCTTCACCAGTTATTAATGACACAATCAGCCTGCCACAGCCTCCTCAACTTCATTCTGCTCGCTGCTTGGAACCGTCAAACCAGTTGCAAAGCCCTGGCGAAATGCAGCTAATTTGACCATTAAAGTGCATTTATTAAGCAAATGTAAGACTGAGACATACATTTCCTATAATTTGGAGTAAAAAATTATTGTTTAGGTGATTTTCTTGTTAATTTTCGAGAAACGAGCCGTGTTCCTCCTCCCTGTTTTTTTCCTCTGCGTGTTCACAGAGCACCGAGGCAGCAAAACTATTTTTGAAATGCAACTGATTTGACCATTAAAGTGCATTTATTAAGCAAACATTAGACCGAGACACATCTTTGATATAATTTCGAGCAAACAAATATTTTTTTTAGGTGATTATCTTGTTAAATTTGAAAGAAATGCAGCGGCTCGTCCATCCGCGCATGCATGCTTCGCAGCACCGAAACAATTTTTGAAATTCAGCTGATTTGACCATTAAAGTGGATTTTTTTAAAGGAATATTTCAACTAAGACACACCTTTACTATAATTTCCAGCAAACAAATAACTGTTTTTAGGTGTTAATCTTGTTAAATTCTTGTTAAAGTCCTCCCGTGCATGTTCTCGCGGCCGCCATTTGGCAGCCAATCGATTTTTGGCACACCGGCCCACATTTCTGGGTTCAGCCCAGATTTCCGGGTCGTCAGTGGTGACAAATAACAAACGCAACGCGTCAGCAGTGATGCATAATAGATGTGGCATAGACAGCGAAGCAACATATTTATGGATTTTTCCACTTTATTAAATATGGACTGATGCGACTTATAGAGCGGTGCGAAGTGTATGGCGGAAAATACGGTAAAACACATTTTTAACCCTCTTCCAAGCTTTCTCTTGATGTGCGTCTCACTCCCTTTATTTTAGTTTAGATAAAGGTTGCTTTTTGTTAGAAAGGTTCAAATCTACTTCAGTTTTACACATTTCATTTTTTTGACAGCATTAGTGCTGTGCAGGAAATTCAGAATATTTGATCATATGTGGATTAACTGCTGGTGGTATGTTCAATATTTCTTCTCTGTGACTGGTGTAATCAGTTACTGTGGCTACTTCAGGGAAACTTTTATCCTTGCAGGGTTTTCTTTTTTATATCAGTTTAAATAAAAATACTGCACATTTAAATTATTGTAGGCTCGAACTATTCATTCATCGTCTCCTCACCAAAGAACACACTTTTATAACAGAAATGAACATATCTAAAGGCACAAGTTGATCCAATCATTAACTTATAACTTTCATAATAGCTGATTAATGAGCACCGTCAAGCCATAATTTATTTCTATAAGTCTAGTTCTGGTGTAGACTGCTGTATTAACATTATATATTTTTATGTGATGGACTTGCAACATGTCCGGTGTACCCTGTCTCTTGCAGTGTGTCTTCTTGAAAATCTTACCGTGCTTTGTCCTGCTCTCTGCGCAGCCTGTCCTTTTCTGCCTGCTCAGCCTGCGCCTTTAAGGCCTTTTCCCTCTCCTCTTTCTCCCGAAGAGCACGGCGAAACTGCTCAAAACTATCGCTCGAGGATTTCGCCCCAGATAAAGGTGTAGATGTTGGCTTTTGTCCCAGGCTCGCCCATGAGCCCATAATTTTAAATTTTGCATCCTGAGGAAACGGATACAGTCATATTTAGTGGAGTACTGCCCAATACAACACTTGCACAGATCAGAAGAAAAGCAGCATAACACGATGCTGTAACCTCATTATTGCACCAACCTGTCCCTTTTTTGGAGCCGTAGGGGTTTTGGGCTCCTGTTTGAACTTGTCCTTGTCCTGCAGGGAAGGGGGTGGTCCACTCGGCTCAGAAGAACGAATGACCGGCCGTGAGCTGTCAACAGACTTCACATCTGCTCCAAACATAGACAGGTTATTTAGCTTCACTTAATTAGCATTAGCATCAGTTTCATCCATAGGAAAATCACAAAGTTAAAAACTTCTCACTCTGTTGACTATGGCTTGGTTGACTGGGCTTGTTTTCAGGATGTTTGTGACGGTCTGGTCTCATTGCAGGGTTTAACTGATCTCCTCTCATCACTGGTGATGGAGGAAGTCTTTCTTCTTTAATTGCACCTTGGTTTCCAGAGGCCCTCTGCTACATTGCAAGTAAATGAAATTAAAGTCAGATGGTGTGCTGGCCTTTTGCCCTTCCTTCAAAAATACTGCCCCACCCATGCAGATTTTCATTTTACCTTTTTGGGCTGCATATTATGAGATGGAGACTGGTGAGACACAAACTGGGGAAGTTGTGGAGAATGCATCATGAGAGGAGACGGGTTGTCCCTTATTTGACCTGTCAAAAACAGAATTAAATGTGTCTCAGTACAATCAAATTTGATAAATGTGTTAGCTTCTACAAACAAACTTGTTTCATCTTCTCAGACGCACCGGTGTTATAAGGGTCAGCTTTGGTTGGGCGAGGGGAGGGCTGCTCTTGCTGCGGCTGGATGATCTGCTGTGCTTTACTAGTGGGCATGGATATACTATGTTGTGGACCCTGGGTCTGACTGAGTCCAGAACCCTGAAGGAAGTTTGTTTGCTGCAGCTGTGACTGCTGTTGTTGATGCTGAGTGTTTTGCATGTGACGGGCTTGGTGTAGGGATATTTGTGGGGGTGGGACCTGAAGTATAGGAGTGGGCTGAGCCTGGGACTGAACAGGAAGTTGTGGAGGAGGAAGAGGAGTCTGAGTAGAGAGCTGAGATTGTCCCTGGACTGACTGCAGAAGAGAAGTCTGTCCTTGTTGGTGTTGCGGCTGCTGCTGCTGACGAACTTGTGTCTGAAGCGACTGCATGGTCTGCTGGGGCTGACGGATTTGTTGAAACTGCTGTAGGTATAACTGCACTTGATTTAAAGATGCTGCAGACCCAGGCTCTTCATCATCTTCTAAAAGCATCTGGGGAGGCTGAGAAGACAACAAGCCTTGAGGTGTAAATGTGGGTGGGGACAGTGGCCTTTGATGCAGGGATTGAGATGGAGGGTGAAGTATCTGAGAGGAAAGCTGGTGCTGCGGTGGGGCTGCTGGCTGGGGTTGAAGCTGCTGCTGCTGCTGCTGCTGCTGAAGAGCTGGCTGCTGCTGAAGAGCTGGCTGCTGCTGCTGAAGAGCTGGCTGCTGCTGCTGAAGAGCTGGCTGCTGCTGCTGAAGAGCTGGCTGCTGCTGAAGTGGTGCTAGTTGCTGCTGAGGTGGTTTGGGATGAAGAGGTGCTGCCTTATGACTGGGCCGGGACGGCTGCTGAGGCATAGAACTGTGTAGAGCTGTGAGCAAATAATTCCAAAAATCAAAAAAGAACAAGAAAAAAATGTATAGTAAGGATACGTACAAACAAAAAAACAAATACATAATTGTATAAATTTGGTAACACTATGTTTAAATTATTGGGGGGGAAATCATTTTGCACTTATCAATTTATTTGTATAATGTTTTAATAAAAAATAATTGTATATCAACTTATTAATTTATAAAAAGTTTTGTTGACATTTTTTTAATAAATATTCATGATTTATGTTAAACATGATGATTTATGTTAAGCATGATCTGTATCAAGTGTTAAAATGTTCTGTTACTCAGTACTATAAAAAAATACATTGGGCCAGCGTAAAACATTTTCAAATTGTATAAATATAAAATGTGCATTACACTTTTATACTTTTTAGAAGGGGAAAAAACAAACATGAAAAGGTCAAAAAAAGGTCAATTTACTAACAAATTTTTATGAGATACAGCTTACTAAAATAAAAAATACAGTGAAAGACTAAAATAAACCAATGCAAAGTTGCTATTGTTAGTGTATTAGTAGAGCAAGAGATGTAAATGTGAGATTGCAATCCCACTTACAAAAGCAATAAAACAAACGAAGCTTATGAGGGATAGATCCATCAAAAGTGGAGCACCTATCTATCCATACCTGGAGATGGGAGGATGGGATGCTGATTGAGGAATGGGTGTGTCTCAGGGGACACTGGCCCAGCAGAATGTGCATTCAGATGCGGAGGTACAGGGGAAGAGTTGCCTGCGTGGTGTGGCAAATGCATTATTGGCTGATGGCTGCTGAAAGGCGGCAAGGACTCGTAGCTCTCTAGTAAGTGGGAGGACTCCAGAGCTGCAACAGGGGGAGCAGCCACAAAGCTTGCAGGTGGAGGTTGATTCTTCATCTGACTGCTAGACTGAGGACCAAGAATTTGGGATGGAAGCCCAGTTTGAGCAGAGCCTGCTTGAACAGGAGGATGCGTCTTCTTTCCCTCCTTCACAGGTTGGCTCTTCTTTTTCCGATGTTTTATAATTCCTGGGGAGAAAAAAAAGTGTTTTGGAAGATGGGATGAGAACATTGATAATTATAAATTGTGAAAAAATAAAAATAATAATAATAACTTTAACTAACCTGCGATCTCAGCTTCACTGTCTGAGCTTGAGTCACTGCTTTCCGAGGAAGATCCAATCTTTTTGGAAGTTGCCATGGACTCAACATTCTTCTCAACTAAAAAAAAAACAAAAAACTATTGTGTTAAGACATTTTCTGAATGCAAAATCAATATATAAAATTACTTACCAAAAGCAATCTCACTTTTTCTCAAGTAGGCACTTTCTTTACTAGTTAATGAGATGCAGCCTCTCCTGCTTACGTCATCCAACGGCTTACCTGGAAATTTTTTCTTCTTCCGGAGGCAGGATGACACATACCTCTCCAGCTCACGCAGAGTGGAGGGCTTCAGTGTCTCAAAGTCAATCTCAATCTCATCAGGGTTTGAGTTTTTAAGTGAGGGCTCTCTTGACTGGATTATATGAACCACACGGCCAAGCTTATCTCCAGGAAGCTTGTTGATGTCCAGGCTTAGCTGTCGCTTTTCTTCGTAGGTCATAGGCTTGCACTTCTCCCCTGTTACTGATGATCCAGTGGCTCCAAGATCATCCTCCAGGCTGGGAACTGGCTGAAGGTTAGGAGGATGACTGCTTTTCACACCTTCCTTTTTACTGTGGAAGCCAAACACAAATTTTATTTTACAATTTAAAACACTAATTTATTCTGTTAAAAATGTGCTTAAAATAACTGTTAATTGTAACTGAATCATGCAAAGACACACAGCTATACATATTAAAAGTTCTATAGACCAAATTAAGGATATTCATATAAAACATGATGATACACCTCAATCCATATAAACGTGAAGGTGTGCCTGAATTTATTTTATTTATTTATGGTTTATTTGATAGGGACAGATACAAGAAACATAGATCAAAACAATGCCTGCATCACAGTGTATATAGCCAAAGCTAATTCGCAACACCTGTCCCTAGATGGGCCTTTAACAGTTGGTTATGACAGTTTAAGATCAACAGTAAAATCAAATTAAAATTATACATATTAATAATAATAATAAATTAAAAAATGTTACGTTCACACTAAGAAGTGAGTAACTTTACTGGAAATAATAACTTTCTAAGAGACATTTTTGAAAAGAACACCAGTATAAAACGTATTTATACAACTTATCTTCTAAGAAATCCAAATAAAAAGAATGACAGAAACAATGACAAGATTTCAATCATAAATTAGAATGGAGAAAACTTATTCCAAACAAATTACCTATTTTTTATATATCTACCTGAAGAAAGCCCAACACTCACCTGGATTTCTTTTTTGTAACAACCTCTTTGTTGGTACTGGTAATGGGCTTGGTTTTCTTAGACAGCTGAGAAACAGGTGTAGCATCGTGGATTTCATCGAGGCCCGGCACACTACCTTTCTTTTTATGCTTATCTTTTTTCTTCTCTTTCTTTTCCTTTTCTTTTCTCTTTGGTTTGCTGGTTTGTGGTTGTGACAGGGCAGCCAGCTGTTCATGGACAGCCTTCAGCTGTTTAGAAAAATTGGACCAGTTTGAACAAATTGCTATTAAGAACCGGAAACAACACTGCCATCATCCTAAACCTGCTTTTTACTGACCTGTTCCTGGAGCTCTGCTAACTTCTGGGCTCTCTCTTCTTCAGAGTCATCTGTGGAAGATTCGGACTCAGAGGATGAGTCACTGGAGCTGTCCGAAGATGAGGCAACATGTGCCAGAGGAGGCTGAGGCTTAACAGGGGCAGGATGGTGAAGTATAGGAGCTGGGACAGAAACCATTGGCTTACACTCAGGTTCATCTGGCATCTTGGCAAACCACATTTCAAAGACATCCTGTTGAATAAAACAACTAGTTATCACCAAGTTTATTTACACACAACAAATAATAACAAAATATAAAAATAAAGACAGCCAAAGATGAGCTAAAACAACTACTAAATTCAACTAAAGTAGTTCATGTGCTTTTTCATTTAAGAAAACATCTTGGTAAAAGTATCTGTGATAAAACACAATAAATGAATATTAATGTTGCATATAGTAAACTCAACAAAAATGCATTACTGAAAAAAAATTCTACAATTAGCTGCTTTAAGATAAAAACTGTGCATAGAAAAAATGTTCAACTCCATTTTAAAGGAATAACAACATGTATGTACCTGCAGTTTGCGTGCCATGCTTACAACTTCGTGATCTGGTGGATTATATTTGTAGCAGTTTGAAAACATTAACCGCACATCAGCGGCAAACTCTTGAGGATCTAGATATTGCTTGTTCTCCAACTTAGACTGATAAACAAATGAAATATTTAAATTACTTGGGATGACAGAAATGCACTAGCATTAATATTTATTGATTTCTGGGAGATAATCTTGTTTTTAATATACCTTAATGGTGCTGAGATCCATGGGATGTTTGATGATGTCATGATAATCATGAAGTCCCAGTGCATCCACATCAACAGGTTTGTAAAAAGGCCAAGCACAAGCAGCGTGTTTCTTGGACAGCATCTCCTGAACCAAACCAGCACAATAACCTAACTGATCCTGAGGTTTGGGGCTTAGACCTCCACTTTGTCCACTAAGTCCAGTACCCGTGCCTATGTAATGTTGAGAGTCTGGAGCCTCCTTCTTTGTCAGTTTCGGGGGTCGGCTACCTTCTCGCTTAGGTAGTGTCTTCCCAGATTTGGATTCTGCTGGTGAAGACTCACTCATCTGGTCATTTGCTGTGGGAGTTGTAGTGTCTGCTTTTCTTTTTTGGCTCTTTTTTTGCTAAGTAGTAAGAAAAAAAACATTAAAGAGAAAAGATGACAAGTGATTAAAAGTCAAACATAAGTACTTGAGCATTTATGACTTGTTAAAAATGTGCAAACCAGCACAGATATATATATATATATAGTTTTTTATTAAACTTACTTTGGTCATTGTTATAGGAGTCTGCGGCATGGGAGTAGTGCTTTGAACCGATACTGGAGGAAGAGAGGTCTGAGCAGGGTGAGGCACAGGCGTCATAATAGGAACTTGAGGAGCACAGTCTGATGGAACCATGGAGTACGAAGCTCTAAGCTGTGGCGCATGGCTTGGTATTGTTTGGGGTACATGGGATGGTAGGGGCTGCATTGAAGGAAGGGGAGGTAGTGAAGGTGTGGCCTGCGTTGGTCCTCGAGACTGTGAAGCTGGTGAGGGGGCTGACAGACCAGGTGTTTGTGGAGTCGTGGCTGGCGAATCTATAATTGTGCCTGGTTTCAAGTTAACACCTTGACGACAGAGCAATACACAAGATTATTTTTCTATTTTACAAATTCTTGCCATATAACAGCAAAACGTAGGTAAGAAAATCACATACCACCTTCTCTCCTGCCTCGGCCACGTCCTTTTCCTGTCATGACGGGAATCTCAACTTCCTCCTGAGGCATTTCTGCAACCTTCTCAAGGAAAGCCTTCTCTAGAGCCTCAGCCATTAAGACAATGTCGTCTCCAGACTGTTGAAGAAGCCAAACATTCTTAGCAAATGTGGAAGCATAATAGACACTTTGGTATATTAAAATACAACAATGGCTCCAGTGTACAAGTATGTTACCTTGTTGTATAGGTAGCAGTTGGTAAACATTGAGCTAAAGTCATGGATACATTCTGCGGCATTCCAATAGTAGCTGTTCTCAAGCCTTTTCTTGATTGTTCCCATGTCCATAGGTGTTTTTATTATTGTATAATAGTCCTAAAACAATATCAAAGAAGTAGATTAGCAAGAAAACCATAGTGGAAATTTTTTGTACAGTCTATCAATATGCTAAAACATATGTGAACAAAAGTTATTCTAAAAGGTTAAAGTAAAAACTCAAAACTCTTAAGGACCTAACTGAACCAAATCAAACATTTTATTGTAATTTGCCACCCATTATTCAGTATTTTATTCTATTGGTAAAGCTATTGCACATCAAAAATTGGAAATCATGCTTATTGTGCAAATAAAATGGTCCAAATGACACCCGAATTTCAGCATCTAGTTATTCAATTCAATTCAGTTTATTTATATAGTGCCAAGTCAGAACAGAAGTCATCTCAGGGTACTGAACAGTAACATCCATACATAAAAATAATAATTTAACACTATATATTTGAGGAGCAGACTGCTTTGAATTTAACTCCGTCACAGAACTCTCACCTTGAGCAAGACAAACACCAACAGTGGAAAGGAAAAACTCTCTCATGAGGAAGAAACCTTTAGTAGAACCAGGTTCAGGACAAGCGGCCATCTGATCTACAACTAAACCGTTTTACTTTTTGTAGTTTAGAAAATTTTCTAGATTAATGTGTGAACAACATGATTAGAAACTTGGTCAAGACCTCACATCCTAAAAGCGAGTAGAAAGCAATGCCAGTCAATGTTTAAAAAAATAAATAAATCTGTATCTCTCTTATGATTGTCTATTGTTGATTGTCCAAGGAAAATCTACTGTTGCTGTTGTCATCATCCTTAGTTTGTAGC
>JARVLU010000380.1:21096301-21107515 GCA_031762415.1 Simpsonichthys santanae
CAATAGGCGTGTCAGCAAATGACCAATCAGCGACCTCAATTTGTCCCGTAGGTAAACGCTCCTTGTCTGTGGAGCTGCACTGCAGCTGCTCAGGGTGGATACTCGAGTATGATGTCTGAACCCTCTGCGTACAGTACGTCGTACATACGCGTGAACGGACGTATGCGGAGGTATACTGGGGGCTTAAGACGTCCTAGAAGCTCAGTCCGCTTCTCCTCTTCTAAAACGAATCATGATCACCCTCTTCATCAACAAAGTCCTCACTGTCTGACTCAGACTGTTTTTCTCCTTCATGACCCTTTTCCTCTGTCTGAGAGGTTGCGTCTGTGGTTCCATCCTCTGGGGCCGCAGCTCCGCCGTCTTCACATTCAAAAATCATCTCGTTGTTTTGACTCAAAACACACTAAAACTGACACTGACACTAAACACATTAAACTATAGTCTAACTATAAAATCCAAACACGCTAAATTTCATAAATCTTTCAAGCCTTATCACTCACTCCTGCTCTCACTGTCAATTATGTGATGAACTCCATTCAACTTCCATGCCGTTTTCTTCTTCTTCCTGTAGATTGATTGGCTACTGACAAATACCTGTGAGCATCTATCAGAAGAGAGGGGTGAGGTTGTTTATCTGTTTGGCGGCAGTGGGAGGTGAAAATGGAGGGTAATAGGGGTGTTTTGTCCCTGAGACTGCCCACCTTTGCTGCAGCCTCTCGTGCTAACGTGCTTCAGATATGATGATTTTCAAAAAAAAGATGTGGCGTGGATTATTTATTATAACTCTGGTTTTACTTGGCCTGTCAATGCAAATAAAAACTGGTGTGTAGTTTAAATTCTGTACTTTTGACAAATTAAAATGGAGTCTCTGAGAGGCTGACTTTCCCGCTAGAGCGACTGAAATCGGTCATGTGACTATCAAGTGCGGTGTGTCGATTGGCTCGAAAGTAGGTGGGGGGTGTCAGTCAGAATAGATGGCACCAGACACTTGAGTAGGCGGCGAATCGCCACCTGCCGCCTTTTACTGAGAAGGTAGACCAGGTAGCTCTCCGTTTGAACATCCTTCACAAAGCTGTTAAAACACTGATTGTACATGCGCACAAAACTCCTCCATGCACTCCCCGTGTTGACTAAATAATGAACTGTCATAATAAAAGATCAAAGGCAACTTGTCTGCGTCATGTCATCTAACATGTTCTCTTTCTCTACCTCACACCTGTCAATTCCGACAACAACAGCATTTTTTCTGGATATATATTTTGCACATTGGTCAAGTATCAATATACAGGTAGTCCTTGGGCTACGACGGTCTCGTCTTACAACGTTTCAACGCATCACCCTTATTCACGTTACACGGTTACGTCAGTTTTTACATCGGTTTTTACATCGGTTTTACAACGGTTTTACGACGTTAAACGTCATAACGCGGCGGCGGAAGAATACAGTACGCGGTACAGCGGCGGAGGAATACAGTACTGTACGGAGGAGGACGGTGTCACTAGCAACCCAGTAGACTATTAGCCCTTCATTATGGCTCCCAAACGCAAGGAGGATTCTTCTGATGGCAGTGCATCGAGGAAAAGGAAGGACATGCATGGACTTGCGTCGAAAATCGGTTCACGCGCTTGTTAAAACAGGTACGTCACATGTATTTACGTACATTCCGACTTACATCAAATTCGGTTTACGACGCAGCGTGAGAACGGATCTACGTCGTAAGTCGAGGACTACCTGCACTTTGTTTCAGTTTGTCTGAAAGCCATCGTGATCGTCGTTGTCTATCACTTGCTTTCTATAATGGTGGAAAACTGGCTTTGCACACTACCGGTTGAAACATGTGGGAACTATGTATTGTTTCCCTCTTGCGAGTATCACTCAGCTCTCCATATATTGCAAGCAGTCATCAGGGCACTAACAATGGGTCGTCAGGCTGGATGGTCCTCCTATTACGGTACATAAGAACAATTAGTTTTGGCTGTCACCAGCAAACTGGTTGATCCATTACGCAATGATGCTGCTTAAAAGACTGAGTTTGCTTGCAGCTCCTCAGACTGAATATGTAATTTGGATAAAAGACAAAATGTTTCAACAAAGACAAACCTCTCCAAAAGACCTGACTCAACTAAGTAGGAAGAAGTAATGGACACTTACAAACTTTAACACAATTTGTAGGTGTGGGATGCTCCTCTCTTCTCTGTTTTTTGTTGGGGGGGTGGTGGGGGGGAAGTGGAGCACTACATCTGTACCTCTTTAGCCAACTCTTTAGCAGTAGAGGTCTGTTACCTATGTACCCTTTAACTAGTACTGTATTGCCCACCGCTAGCTTAGTGCTATGTCCATGCTGGCAGGTGATGTGGGGAGTTGTGGGTGAAGGACATTTCAGTAGGCAGGGCACTCGATTCTGTTGACAGGGTGGGGCGCCCTCCTTGGATAATGGTAGGGTATACTGTACAGAGAAGCTCCCCAGAGTGAAAACTTACCAAAATAGCATTCATCATTATGGTGAATTAGAAAGACTGAACTTGCAGCGCAACAATTATATTTACAATAACCAATGTGGTGAGCACTAACTAATGAGATCCCTACAATCGATTAACATTCAAATGTTCAAACAGGTCAATCAATGAATTACCTGTTCATGTCCTAAAGATCTGCAGATCAGTAATCATCAATAAATTAAAACTAGGTGTGCTGAAGCAAAGAAACACAAAAGAAATGCAGGACAGTGCCCCTAGACAACCAAAAATAGACACCACTGACATGTCTTTTACAAATTATTTTGGCTACACAGTTCACAATTGCATGAACAATTTAATGGAAACTATTGTGACATTTGACACTAACACACTTTGTTTGAGTTCGGTGTCAATGTCAGTGCTGAATCTGAGAACCAGGCTAGAAAATACGTTTACCGTACTTAGCATGAACCTAAGATTATTTCTCTGCTCAGCCCATTTCTATTAGTGTATCCATTTTATTCCTGAGGGTTCTACTGTATAAATGATTATGGGTACAACTTCCTGTCAGACATCAGAAGTAGCATTAAGCATTGGTTAACCATGGTAGCGGAGCACAAAGCACTTTTTTTTTCCCCTTTCAGTTTAGCAGATAAAAAGCTGTTTTTGTTTTGTTTACAGTTATTTAAAAATCATCATGTTTACTAAAATAGCTCTGCAGCATTCAGGTAACTGTTGTGCTCTCTGCAGCTGCACGAACAACCAGACCAAACTAAATCAATGTCTACAAGAAGTGATTTGAAAATGGACACAAAACAAAAAAGTGTTCCTGTGAAAAGCGGTATAGTTTCCATCACCTGCCTACAGATGAGGAATTAATAGGAATGTGGCTGAAAAATCTGAACTTGAACAGACCACCCAAAACGCTGTACTCAATTCACTTTGTTGACAAACGTCCAAAGGAGGAAAACCCGTGGCTGGGCTATGACAAGCCACCGGAGAAGAGACACCGGATCCTCAGAAGGATTGAAAACAATGTGACAAGAATATCAGGTATGATTTCAAGTGTATGAAGGAAAGCATTACAGTGTTTGTTTGTCTTTGGTATTACAATTTTCTCTGCAATTAACTCAAGCTCGGTGATGCGGGACTTTCTAAGACTATGGCTGGGGTAAATGTCTGATTAAGGTTAGTAAGATTGTGTCCCACCTCTTAACAAAACACGACCGACTGTATTACTGTGTAGATACTAATACACCTGAGAGCTTTTCAAGCTGTTCATCGTTTCACTGTCTGAAACAACCGAGGCAATGAAATAGCTAAATATGCTTGTATATGTAATCTGCAGCTTGTTCTTCAGGTTGTCCTCCCATCCCTCGTCCACAGAAGGCAGCGGTACAATTATACGGTCCTGTTTGAGCTGACAGGTGGTGTTTCTACATGTTTAAATTAAATCTGCAATGCTTGGATCTGCAATGCTTAGAGAAACTACATTAGCTTGTACTGTTCACACATAAACAAATACCAGTTCTGGTCCATGCTGAAAGTCATACCCATAATTCACACAAGGCACCATGGGGCTTAAGAATAAGATGGATAGGTTGAATGACTACATATCATGCTTATAGACCATAAAACTCAATGGAATGATAGGAGAAAAAAAATACATTAGTAATGTTTGGTACACAAGTAAAGTTGACATAGATGAATAGCATTTTTTTTTTTCCCGTAAGAGGGGGTGATTTTTTTTTTAAGTTTAAAGAACACCTATGACAGAGTGATAAATGATTTAGATGCAATAAAATGAATTATAAACATTATAAATGCAATATGATAAGATTAATTGTCAACAAATTTACTTTTTTATTCATAATTACTGCAACAAAACAGTGCACAGCATCAACATAGCAACTAAACACAAGAAGAAAAAAAAAAAAAAAACATACATACTGGTACGTACATACAAATAAAACAAAAGGTGTCTAAAAAAATTACCAGACTGACAAGTAACTTGCATCTACAACAGTCTCATAATATATCCGCACTTTGATTTAATTCAACTCTCTTATTTGCTCATTTAACCAAGCGTATACATGAGAACACCTTTCATGCCTGGCCATTTATAAATTAACGAGCAGCCTTAATTAATAGTGGCCTTAATTAATATGCAGGACAGAGAAAACAGCATAACCCTGGAACCTTAACTCTCCAATGTACACCTCTAGGCTAAGGTTGTTTACTTCTGTATAATTGAGTATATTAGACTTTCAAATACTAAATCACGTGACTTTAAGAGAACTAGTAACGCTATAAGATCATAAGCATTTAGATTTTTAACAAGTTGGCCAGAAAGCATTAACACAAGTCGATATTTTGCAGGAAGGACATAACGGGCCTCCAGCACGACTGATGATACAACCATGATGAAAGTCAGAAAGATTTGTGTTAATAATTATAACACATCTCTTTGGCAAAGGGGCTGTTAGTAGATGGGGTGAAAATAAAAAAGCGAACAAGCAAGGTAATGGCTGCTACGGGAGATCATCGTAGAGAGCCAAGTCCCCAATGTTAGGCCACAGGGCATAGGCTATCGCTTGGGTTTTGTAATGACATCTCTGCCATATATTGCATAACAAAAAGGGGGCAATATTATATCTCGTTCTAACATTATGGCATCAAACCACTGAATGCAGAATATTAGATGTGTGTTTTTGTTAACGACTCAATTGACTGTATCCTTAGCCAACGGGCTCAGTCTGTGTGCGCCATCATCACCGTGACGGAGTCACCGTCTCCCACAACACAAGACTCTCGATGAGCAAACAAGCATTAGGTGATCTTGACGGTGCTCATATCGTGAATCGTAGGACAAATTGAGGCGTAATTGTGACCACTAGTGAGTGAGACAGACAATGAATGTCAGGGAAACACAAATTATTGGTGCGGTTATTGTGTCTTTTTGGTAGACAACTGCAAACTAGCTTTAGCTAGCAAGCTAGCTACCCAGAACAGGCCGCTATGCAAGAGAACGGTTTCTGTAAACGCCGGGGATCTTTGAGGCATTTACATCACTGTTGCCGCTTCTCTTGTCCTTTTTCACTCTGCTTACTAAGGTAACATGACTGGCAAAAGAAGGTTGGAAACGACAGCGTTTACCTGAGTTTCTCAGATTGCCAGGGTGCGCGGAATCTTTCTCTCCGAGGATCCTGAACACCTCTCGTTGTCAATGACGTCACACGTAAATCCGTACTTGAGGACGTAAAAAGCGTGTCACGAGCATCCAGCAGCTTTTAAGGAGGAAATGTGTAAAATTAAAACATTAGATCTAAGGAAAAAATTGCATTACATTATTATTAAGCATTATTAATGGAAATGACTCAGGCTATCTGAAGGACGATAAAATTATTCTATTTTAGTATTCATCAGTAAAGTACCTACTTCAGTGATAGTATCTTACCATAAAATTGTTTTGGTAAAATTAGTCTTCTTTTAAGTTATTACTTAAGTAAAAGTCTTAAAGTATCTGACATTTAATGTACTTAAGTATCAAAAGTAAAATTCTCATATAAAATGTACTTAAAGTAAGAGTATTAAGTAAAAGTGAATGTATAGAATTTCAAAAACAGCATTTATTGGGTGCAATATCCCATGACAAAATCTTGGAAAGTTTGAACTGAACAATGAAAGACTGCTCTTTTTTTTAAATCTTGTTTTATTGAAGTATTCAACCTTTATTAACTTTATTATCAGAGCTGTTGGAAAGCCGACCACATTGTTGTGTTGGCTTGTTTACTGAGCTCAGTTCTGTTCGGTTATGGCTTGTTTCTTTCTGAATGTAATAGTTCCTATGCTGTTGAATGCACTGTAGCTGTTCCAACGCTAATGCACGCATCACTCTGTGTGAAGTGCAGAGCTCAGTTGGAGGTGTTTTTTTTTCTTCTCTCTTGACACAGACACAGCCTTGTTGTTCAAGCTTGTTTGTGCTTTACTGGTTTACTGCTGTGTGTAAATACCAGAATAAATACTGCAAATAAATCACCCTAAACTGGATTTCTGTCTCTGTATTCTTTAATGTGAAGACTAGTGGCTTGACAACTTCATACCTTGCTGCTATAAAGCAGTTAATGTCCTGGAGAACAACAAACCTCTCCTTTTTAGCAGCTACCATCATTTTCACACCTATCAAGAATTTACAGTGGCTCCACTGTGAGTCAACAAATACCTATTGTAATGATTGGTATCTGCATATGCAACTACCGGTAGCTTGTTCACACCAGAAACCGCAGTTTTCACTCAAGCGGTGGGGGAGAGGCAGAGTGTGAATGAGAGAGAAGGGGCCACATGAAGTCACAGACTAGGTTACTGAGGAAATGTAGTGGAGTAAAAGTGAAAGTCGCTAGAAATATAAATAACCAAGTAAAGTAAAGATATGTCAAAATTCTACTTAAGTACAATAACAAAGTATTTCTACTTTTTTTTACATTACAACACTGGTATTCACTGCCAACATCAAGTCACAACTGAATATCTAAAAAAGTTAAGTCTGGTCCTCTGGACGTGTTCAAAAAACTGTAGAAACATTTTGCCTTTCATCCGAAAGACTTCTTCGGTCTGAGGAGCTATGTCACAAGTTTTAATTTAATCAAACATCCCCTTTTAAATTGATAATTTTATATTACATTAATAATACTAAATGAAAAAACGTTATTTTGGTGTAGCTACAACAAGAGAACACAGCTATTATAACAAAATAAAGGATGTAAGAACTAGAAAGCAATTACTTGCAATATAATTTTTAATAGATTTACATAAAGTTTAGTCTTTTGTCATAGCACATCAATTTATCTATTAGATAAACAGTATTGTTTGAAAAGAAAAGAATAAAAAACAAATAAAATAAATTTTGCGTATTTAAAAGTAAATATATTTCCAAACGTATGTTCCTACTCCTGGAACGTGATATGTTAAAACCGAAATAGTTTTGCTACATAAAAGACATTCAGAAAGGCTTCACAAGTATTTATTGAATGAAAATAAAAGAAAGTATGTCCTTGTGTCTTACTTTAGAATCACAGAAGTTACAAGTATTGCAATGTGGTAAACCTTAAAGGTCATTGACCCAGAGTATAACAGACTATTTAAGTATTCAAGTCTGATTTATTAATACCATCCTAAAGAATATTTTCTTGAAATTACAATGAAGATAGAACAATTGAACGACTTGTTTCTGCTCAAATTTAGTTATCTGGCGCCTCACAGCGGACACACAAAGCACAGCATTTCAACCACGACGCATGCGTCATTACATTCACGTGATTGGCCCTTCTAATACCCCGGAAGTATTCTGAAGGTCTTTCGTTATGCGTTTAAATAATACTTCACTACTGAAGGGAAGTACTGTACTGTATTTGATATAAGAATGGGAGTTAAAATAGAGATATTTAGAGTGAGTGTGGCTTAATTAAAATCTTGTCAATCTTTTGATATGTATTAGTTTAAGGTTTAAAGTGTTTTTCTTATACATGCATTCCTCAATTCTTGATCGAGCGAATCATCGTTAGTAGGTTTACTACACGTACGCAAATTGTCATGAGTTGGTTTGATGTTTTTTGTTGTGCAGATGCTCGTGTATCTGTCTTTTCCTGTGGCAATGTTTTGGATCTCAAACCAGGCGGAGTACTTTGAGGAATATGTAATAAAGAGGAAGGTCAGCACTTTACACAAGTTTTAGTTATGCTGCCCAGTGATGTTTTTTATTTATTCTTGCGATAATAAATGCCTCCTTTTTGTACTGTCGACATTTGTTTTATACAGAGAGAAATCTACCCCCCTAATGAAGAAGCACGGGTAAGTTAGTTCATTCAACCTTTATTTAGGCAGGTTAATCTCATTGAGTGAGTATCGAGGACTCATTTACAAGAGAGACCTGGCTACATACTAAGGAAGTTCCGCAGAGCTAATGTTTTATTAATACTGTATACAGTATAGTGTATATATTTTCAGTTTCTTTTATAGATCTAAAATAATACGTTGTTCTTCTATTTGTTTTTGTTTAAGATTTTTTTTTTTTTTTTCATTTACCCTTTATTTATCCAGGTAGTCTCACTGAGCCACGATAACTCATTTTGAAGAGAGACCGGTTTTAGGGAGCAGATGGTGGGGGTTAAGGGCCTTGCTCAGGGGCCCAGAGTGGGGTGAATGAGGGTGGAGGCAGGTGTGGGTGTTTCACCTTTTTTCAACCCACATTTTTTGATGTTGGCGGTACTGAGGCTTGAACTGGCGATCTTCCGATCACAGGCTCACTGTCTCTAACCACTGTGCCACCACTCTCCCAATTTCTGCCAAATTTATGAGTTTTATTAGTTTTTTTAGTCTTAATTATGACTCAGCTATTTCATAATTATGACTATGATATAATAATTGGTCACAATTGACCAGTCATTGTTATGACTTACAGGATTTTTGTTCATTTCTTAAAAAAAAAAAAAAAAAAATCAAAATTGAAATACAAGTTTGTTATTTTTATTTTATTCATTTATTTATTTATTTGTTTGTTTATTTATTTATTTATTTATTTATTCCTTCTTTTTTGGGACAAAATTGCAAATGTTTGATATTACTTCCAAAGTGAACATATGTTTTATTTTAAATTCTTCCCTTTGGGATTTAGCCCACTTTGTTTGTTTGATTGATAAAAATGTTGTTTTAAAAGCTTGTTTATTTATATTGATGATTTTCAATAGTAATATTGTTGCATTTTTAATTTTTCAGAGAAAAGAGTGGGAAGAATTCAAAGAGCAAATGCGTGTGCGACAAGAGGAGAAAATGTTAAGGAAGTTTTCTTCCAACGCAGACAACTGAGGAATATTTGTGCATGTTGTATAGCCACTTGGTTGTAATTCTTGGGGACAAGACAACATTTTTCAACTTGGACTAAGATCACATTGCATTTAAAATATCTACAAAGTAACACCACCTGAAGATGTGCTAAGAACTAATCATGCTCAGTATGCCTTATGCTGTTTCATTTATTCATGATAGTTTCATACCAGGTTTGTCTGACGTTGTATTTTGTTTTTGATTAAATGTGATTATCACAGCACAATTATTTACTTTATTTTTACTTTTGCAGTTGTGGGTAATATCACTGTGTTTTGTTTTGTATGATGTGTATAAAATGTGCAGAAACTGGAATGTTGTTTTTTGTTGTTTAACAAAAAGACTCCAAGCAAGTGTTTGACATAATCAAATATCACAACAGTGCACATAAGCTGATGTGTTTAACAAGTTTAAATAAATTGATTCTATTTTTTTTTTTCAAGTGATAGCTTACTCGCATATACAGTACTGCAAAATTGGGCTTGATTTATTAATGTTATGTTGCATTCACTGCAGTTTGTAACTACACATCATGTCTGTCCTTTCTATTGATGATCAAACTCAGGATAATGTTATCATCAAAAAACCCAATGATGGCATATTTCTGTTGAAATCTGAATTCTTGTATACCCTAAAGTGCATCCCACAGAGTATTTGTTTTCTTTTAAATCGTCAATACCGTATTTACAAATTATTTAACAGTGATTTTAGACAAAGACCAACAACACCAGGACAGCACATAAGAGAGAATAAAGTGTAGTAAATAAAAAACCTTACATGACAGACTACAGTACATCTTTGGGGCAAAATTGAAAAACAAAAAGGCAGCATGCAGTATGGTAAGAATATCTGATCAATTTTCTTCTGCTTACAATCATAACTTGTTTAGGCACTAATAGTTTCAGTGTTTTGGTTCCGTCTACTCATCCATCATTTTTTCATTCATTCAAACTTTATTATACAAGTTAGTCTCATTGAGTTACAAGGACTCGTTTACAAGAGAGACCTGTGTTGAATAGAACAGATGAGGTACAGACATCAATCATAAAAAGCATATATGAAAAGTAAAAAATAATTATATAAAAATGAAAAGCAAGCAGCATTACAAAAGCGATGTAAACTGCCAAAAACAAGAAGATGTCTGTATTTTGCAATAAACTTGACAGTTGTTTAAAATCCCTTGGATTGGTCAATGTCGACAACCAGATCTTTTTGCAGGGTGTTCCAGGAAACAAGTGGAGTCAGAGAAGGCCGTTTTGCCTAGTTCAGTTCGCACTGAGGATAAACTGCATGTACCAGTAATTATGTCTTGAGAGTACAAACTGAAGCTGCACAGACGAAGTGACACGGAGATGTACAAAGTATGAGGGCAACAGATCAAGAAGTGATTTAATGATGAAAATGTACCAGTGTGAGAGTGCGTGAAGTTAATGATGACCATTGAATACAGGGTGCAGTGATGGGTACGGTAGTTACAGCCAGTTATAAATCTTAGCACACCGTGATAGACTGCGTCCAACATCTGCAAGGTGCTTGCAGGAGCATTCATGTAAATAATGTCACTGTAGTCAATGAAGGAAAGGAAAGTAGCGGTTACAAGGCATTTCCTAGCATTCAGAGTTAGATATGATCGATTAAAGACCCAGCTTTACTTTCAATGTCTTTACCAAGAGAGAGATGTGATGTTTATCCGTTTCTTCCTTTTCGGGTCACAGGGTCATACCCATGTCCAGCTATCACTGTGTGACAGGCGAGGTACACCCTGGACAGGTCAGTACTATATATACAGTATACAGTAGATATATACTGTATATTTATATACAGTATATATAATGTATATACAGTATATACAGTACTGTATATATATACAGTATATATA
>JARVLU010000380.1:21144885-21169301 GCA_031762415.1 Simpsonichthys santanae
CATCAGCTGATAGAAGATATGGTAGCTCCTCTCAGCAGACAGCTGGAAGGTGACACGGGACTTCTCCAGCAGATCTAGGAGAAGAAATCATCAATAATATACAGTATAGGTATAAGGGTTCATACAATAATACACACACACATGCACATATTCACACACAGACATGCATGTATGTATGTATGTAGATATGTAGGTAGGTAGATAGGTAGGTAGATATGTAGATAGGCAGTCAGGCAGGTAGGTAGGTATCTACATATGTACAAATGTACATAGGTACTTTACACTTTTACACTGGTAACAAGCTTCTCTTATTTTTTTATTTTATTTTATTTATTTATTTTTTACAAACTATCAATGTTTGAGTGATAAACCTGGAACTAATAATATGGTATGCGAAAGTGACTTACATGTTTCAATATCTGCAGAGGCCAGTTTACCACTTGTTCCAAAATGAATTCTGATGAATTTACCCTATAATATGCCACACTGATGTTACTGATATTCTTGATATGCAATTCTAAAAGTTTTTGTTTAATATTTGATGCTTTAATACTTACAAAACGAGAAGAGTTGTCATTTCTCACAGTTTTGGCATTACCATAGGCCTCCAGCAACGGGTTGGCTGCAATGATTTGATCTTCCAGTGAACCCTATAAATTTTAGATTAACATTTTAAGTTGATGTGAATATTATAAACAAATAATAGTACAACTTTTTTTTTCCTCATACCTGAATCTTTCCAGATGTCTCTGCCTTCTTTGATCCAGTCATTGCAATTGTTGCAAAGTACTGAATAACACGCTTGGTGTTTACAGTCTTTCCAGCACCAGATTCTCCGCTGGTTAAGATAAATATGTTGAGCATTATTTTCATATTTCAGCAAATAAACTCTGAACAAATTGTTTTTTCTTTTAACTCACGTGATAAGGATTGACTGGTTTTCACGATCTGAAATGAACATTTTTGTCTTTTTAGAGGCTCAGTTTGGTCGTATCACATGAAAACAGATTGTTGTGAATTAACATAACTTCTTATTTGAAAGTATCTTACCAGTGAGCATGAACTGATAGGCATTGTCAGAGACAGAGAAGATGTGGGGTGGAGCCTCAATCCTCTTTTTGCCTCTGTATGCCCCAACAACTTGAGCATCGTACACTGGAAGCCACTTGTATGGGTTCACGACGACGCAGAACAAGCCTGAGTAAGTCTAGAAAAAAACAGTTGCTCCTGATTATAATTATGCTCTAATTTGACACATCATTTATACACAAAGTTCACTTTGTAGAGCAAATATTGTGTTTGTTTAGTTTATACATTCATAATTTGCTTAAAGTTAAGTTTAGGACTACTCACGTAGATCATCCATGATGCAAAACGATCTTTGAGGTTAAACAACACACAAGGTTCATTGAGGTGGGTCATCATGGCCATGTCCTCAATCTTGTCAAACTTTGGTGGATTCATGGGATGAATGTCATCCTCTTTCACAGTGACAGACTATGGTAAATAGAAAATATTGTAACTTGTTGGTGCTACAAAACTTTGTTCCACAACAAAGTTCAATATCACTTTAAAAAAATTACAGGATGAATAGCACTTCCTGATAATGCATGACAGCAAAACTACTGTTCACTTACCTTTCCTGTAGATGTCTCAACAGTGGCTTTGCCACCCTCTTTCTTGACGAGTTTACACTTGACATACATGTCGTCAGCATCAACAACAAAGTAGGCAGTTTTGGCATCAAATGGGGTGTTTTGAGCCTCAATTCTTTCTCTCTCTGGCTTGCGGAGAAATATGGCCGCAGGGCCATACTGCTCCATCTCTGCATCTGTACTCATTTTGGCGCTTTGTCAACACTAAAAAAAGAGTTTTGCATTACTTATATCAGATGTTGCGTCATGTAGCTTTAAACATTTCTGATAATGCTGATAATATTTTAATTTTAAAAAAAATTAAGTGTCTTTATCTGCAAGCAGATCTCACCTCAATTTGTCCTAAATGAGTGGCCCAGGTCTGTTGATGTCTCAAAATGCTTTAAAAAAAAAAAAAAGTTATACAGTTAAAATAGGTAAAATTTAAAATACCTTAAAAATTTTAAAACAAAATTCACAAACTATGTGGTTTTGTAACCACATAGTTTCCATGTAGATAAACATGTTCAAAGCCAAGAAGAGAAAGTCTGTTTTGGGGAAGCTCCCAAGCGTTGCTGGTATATGTTGTTGAAATGATTTAGATTAGCCATTTTGTCTATTACCAGACTTGACTACAGTAAAAAATACACTCATGAAAGGAAGAGTTTGAAGATAAAGAAATCAAGTTTATGAAAACACACAAAGCACTAACCTGGGTGAGATGCCTGTCAGTTCTCAGAGCATTCTGAGGCTGCTGCTTTTATAGAGCTTTAAATGCTTGGTCAGCAGCGCCCTGCCTCTCGATTTGGTCAAGCATCCCTGACATCTTAAGACCCATCGTTTGACATTTCAGGATTAGTCTGCTATTTTTTGATGTAACATTCATAAGCTTTCAACAAAGGATTCTTGCAGAAAACTCAATTATGTTTTATGAGCAACCTTTGATCCAAAACTTAGAAAGTAAAAAAAAAGAAGCAACTAGTTTCATAATGCATGTCTATTTGAAACACAGTGCAATTCACATGCAAAGGATTGTGAATTATGTTGCATACAAGCTCAAATCATGAATAATACAAAAAAAAAACAAAATAAACTATTTAGGGACTTGTCACTTAAGTTTTTTTAACACATATTTTTCCCCTTTGTGAAATGTCTGTAAATGTTACTGGTATTGAGTGTCAGTTGTTGTCTACATGTTGTATGTTTGCAATAGAGCCTAAAAGAAAGCCTAATACTTTTTTTTTCTGAATATCATAAGTTGAATAATATCACAATATTAAAATTAACTCCAACATAAGCATGGATTGAGTTAAGAACATTATTGTTTAATGTTAGTAATCTTGAACCACGTTTGCAAGCATTTGACTTCTGCTCAAGTGTGACGCTAATCTCCAAAGTATGTCCCAAAATAGATGCAGTGCAAAGCATATTCTTAAAAACTTATTATTTTTTCCCTTAACAATAATTTACAAAATATAAATCAAATTATGATTCAATGGAGACTGATTTGATAATTTTTAAAGTGAGAAATGTAGCTTCTTAACCATGTAGATAAACATGTTCAAAGCCAAGAAGAGAAATTCTTTTTTGGGGAAGCTCGCAAGTGGCGCTGGTATACGGTTGCAGGCAGCACATGGACACATCTCATATTGCTTCTGTAAAACTGAATGTAAGGCCCTTTCCACAAAGTTCAAGTGGTATTACAACCTACCTTAAAAGGAGCAGAAGAACATTTGCCAACCAAGCTGAGAGAAGATCTATAATAAGAAAGTACCACTCAAATATCAAAGATCTTTATCCTCATGCTGCATTTGAAGGATGTTGTTGCTGTTATGGAAACTTAGTGTCCCTTGAAAACTACAGTATATGACGTTGGTTTAAAACACTACTGTCAAAGTCTGAAAGATTACCAAACAACTGTTCGAGTGTCTTTTAGAGGGATACCATCAAATACATATTAGGCTGATGTGTATTTTTTATGTATTATTTTTGTAAGACTTTGCAACAGGTCATTTAAACAAAGTAGTCAGTACACATTCTATTTAGCGTTCAATCTGAATAGCATTTAACAACCATTTAACTACAACTTTTTTTTTGCAATTTCAAAACTTTAAAATTTTAATTAATTTCACTTTATTGCACAGAAGAAATAACCATAGTATAATGATGAATCTTGGATAATAGTTTAGAATATTCTCTGTAATTTTTAATAAGAGTAACTGCTTGCTACTACCATCTTGTGTTTTAGATACTGTAAAGACCAGAGTCAGAGAATCTTTATTGTCATTTGCACCACATGTGGTACATGTGATGAAACGAAATTATGTACACAGGGTCCCAGTTACATCCAACAATAAAATGCAAAATAAAACAATAAAATGTGCATATATTTTACTCATATTTGTTTCTTTTACTTTATTGAACATCTTTATCATTATCATTATCTTGATCTCAAAGCAGTATGACATGTCAAGGTTTGCTGAAGGACAGTTTTTGTAGTTGAAATGTTATTGTAGATTTACAAAGTACTGTACATTTGAAGGAAAAATGTACACTTTGAATTGCACCTATACCATTTCTAAAAAGGCATCTAATAAGAATTCATATTGCACTCTATTATGTTCACTGACACTTATAAAAAGTAAAGATTAAAATTAGTATTACACAGCAGCCAGTGCAATATGATGCATTTTTATGTAGATTTTAGTGTTAATATAGTATGACACAAAAAACAACACTTGACAATGATGCACTAAGCTGATTTCAGTTTTTTAAAAATGTCCCTTGAGCTGTCAGAAAAGCTAAATTACGGTACCGGTAATAGCCACAAAAAAAAAAAAAAAAAAAAAAAGATTATTTCTTGCTGGTATTTTTGATACGGGCTGTTAGATCCCTGTATGACCAGTGTTAGAGTTCGGTCCGCATTGCCAGCAGTAAGTCGGGCTCGTTCCTGGTGAGAGTTGGACTCCGCCAAAGTTGCACTTTGTCACCAATTATGTTCATAACCTTTATGGACAGAATTTCTAGGCACAGCTAAGGGGACTCATTTTAGTGACTGTAGGATCGCATAGCTGCTTTTTGCAGATGATGTGATCCTATTGGCTTCATCAGATCGTGATACATCACAGATGAACACATTCTCAACTGGTGCAAATAATAACGGCTTTATTAATGCCATTATCATGACTATATCATCACTATGGCTGTGTCCCAATCCAACGCATCCTTCGAAGATCGCATTTGAAGGCCGCTTACGTCACAGTGACGTGCCGAGGCCTGTCCCAATTCGAAGACTTCTTCAATGCAGCCCACAAACGCAGCCTGCTTTTCCCCCAGTTTGAAGGCCAGGTCCCGTGTATCCTTCACAGCCCACACTATCCCAAAATGCATTGCGGGCATACGGATATTTCTGGATGTAATGGCGGACGAAGTAGCGACGGAGTACACTTTTAAATGTAAGTATGTTCAAATCTGGGGTTGAAAAATTAAAAGCCTAAAGCGGTTATGATTTAAAGCAGATAATAGGCTTTTGTCATTTGTGTAGACATTTATTATTTTTTGTCGGAGATCAGCTCGTACAGCGGGTCCCGTAATACTATCGCCGCTAAGCTAATTTTATTTTATTTTTATTTATTTATTTATTTTTTGGGGAGCAAATGGCAGACTGAAGCTTTTATTAAGCTTCAGAATGAGAACAGCCATCTTTTCACGGGTGCAAAACACTGCAGCTGTGGCATGGAGGTACAAGAATTAATCCATTTATTTATCTTATGCTTCTGAGTACAGTTTCATTAACACTCATAAAGTACATAACCTGCGATCTCTTGTGTTGTGCTGTGAAAACTAGTTTTTCAATGTGGACTTAAGACATTATTTTCCATGTTTCCCCTCTTCATAGATTTTATGTTGATGTTAGTAGGATAATTTTGGAGAAGATGGGCCTGCAGGGGAAAGTCACTCCATTGCAGGCTAAAAAAAAACGAAGATAAACTAAAAAATAAATACAAAGTATGTGTATGTGTAATGAAGAATATAGTTTTTACATGCAGCTGTTAATAAATGTAAAGTTTAAAAAAATGTTTGTTGCTCTCTTTGCCAACTGTGATGTCTTATTTCCTCTGTTCAGGACTGAAATTATCCAGGGTCAGGGTAAGGAGTTAGTGGGAAGCTGATGCGACTTGGCCCTGGTTTGTCCTCATGGATGAGGTTTTAGGACAGAGATCTTCCACTGCACCTCCTGTCCTAATTACTCCATCACTGAGGACACTCCAGGTCCAAGTGCAGCAGTGGGTGACCAGGAAGACAGGGATGAGGAACAAAGAGGAACCGAGACGGGGAAGAAAGAGGCAGCAGGCCAGAGAGGATGATTTATTTCAGTTAATCAGAAGATATGAAGCAGAAGAGAGAAGAGCAAATGTAAGTAGGGAGAGAATGGAAAGGCTTTTCACAATTCTTGAAAGAATTGCAAATAAATGAATTGATAGTTGTTTATTTTTTATGTTCTTGAAAAAAGTTTTTTTTATTTTTTTTTATTTGAAAACTAAAGTGATTACAAAAACTAGTACCGGTAGTTTTCAATAATTCATTTTGTTAACAGTAAGTTCATTCAAAACAATAACAAAAGACTCTGTGGCGTGCCAGCCCTGCAAACCCACGGGATACTACCTCCAGGTCCTCTGGGTTTTCAGGCAGGTGGATGACCTGGTGGTGAATGGCCACCTCTTCTGTATGATGGACGATGCGGTGGATAGTAGAACTAGGCATCTCAAACACTCCTGAGACCACCCTGCAGGATGCTCCACCTGCCAGTCAGAAAACAAACATTAGGGTCTCAACTGTGGCCCCCCAACCATGTCGTGGATCCAGGTCCAGAAGATTAAGCAACACTGCCAGAGACTCCCTGCTTCATCGGAAATCCGGTCTAGGATCCTCTTGGTTAAAGTAACAGTCCAGGACTGGGACACTCAGGTTAATCCTGCAAGGGTCTGGTCTGGTAAAGGAAATGCAGAGAACAACAAAAACATTATTAGTTTAAGATTTAATTTTTATAAGATATCAAAGCGTTAACACAATTATGAGGCTTAAGGTAAATATACTGATGCTCAATGAAAACACTTGAGTGCTATTTTATCAATAAAAGAAATGAAAGACCCTGTTTTTAACATTTTTACAACCACTTTATGTACCAATGGAGCTTATAAAATAAAATATTGGAAAATGTCATGCTGCAGTAAAAACAACAAAATGTCTAGCTACTTTCTTCGGCTGAGCGCTGTCATGGTTGCTAGGTGACAGGACATACGCTGACATAACCCTGAAGACTAGACCTGTCCCAATTCACAGCCGTTGACTTCCGGTCTACGTGGTTTTTGAAGGACCCGGCCTACGTTGACCGGGTAGATCGGGTCCTTCGAAGTATGCAGCCATTGGATTGGGACACAGCTTCTAAGGAGCACAAGCCAGCATATCTCTTGTGCCGGTCCCAACCTGGGTAAATAGTGAGGGTTTGTGTCAGTAGGGACATCCAGCATAAAACACTTTTGCCAAAACAAACATGCGAGTTCATCCAAGGGATACAATACAGTACTAGATCAGTCGAGGCCCAGATCATGATAGTTTTGAAAGACATCTGCTATTACCGTTTTCACTCAAGTCTTCATTTTTAATTTTAATTTGTTAATGTCTGTGCCAGGTGTAGTGGTGGTGCAGAGGTTAGAGAAGGTGGACCTGTGATCAGAAGGCCACTGGTTAAACTCCCCAGACCAACAACATTTTTAAAAACGTGGGTGGAAAAGGTGAAACACTCACACCTGCCTCCACCCTCATTTGCCCCACTCTGGGCCCTTGAACAAGGCCCTTAACCCCCATCATCTGCTCCACCGGACACCCTAGAGAGCAGCTCTCTGCTCCACACAGAGGGATGTGGTTGCTCAGTGGTCTGTGGTTGCGTCAGGAAGGGCATCCATCATAAAAACAACTGCCAAATCTTCGTGCGAGTTAGTTTGATGTGGTGACCACTGAAGAAGGGAACAGCCAAAGGGGAAAAAAATGTCAGTGCCAAAGTGAGCAAACACAGTACAGTATACCTATACACTCTGAGAATGAAGGGTAATTTGCTTTGATGAAAGTAATATGTACAGTACAGTATAAATATCAATGTGACTAATTTAAGAAAGAGACATTTTCATAGGAAGATGAAAAACAACTAAAGAAAGAAAAATAGAAAGATGGATGGATGGATGGATGCATACATACAGGTACATGCATACATTTTTCCTTCCTTTTTTTTTTTTTTTTTTTTTTTTTTTTTTTTTTCCCTTTTTGAAGGAAAGCAACTAAATCGTACAAACCCGGTCTGGTTTTATAGAATACAGTACTGTACTAGAAAAATGGGAGAATTTACAAGAAAGGGGGAAAACAAAAACAAACAAACAAACAAAAAAAAAGGATCAGGACTAGCTGGAACACACAGGCCTAAATGTTTAGTTTATAGTTTAACAAAGCAGCTACAAATCACAGATGTTTTGTAGAACACAATGATTTTTAAAAGTAGGCTTATAGTTAAAAAAATAAATAAAAATACAAGCCCAAATTAAATGTTAACCAAAAGCCTTGGGGCATTTTTTGTAAAACTTTTATGAGGTTGAACTGCAGTAAAATACAGTTTGACTTCTCATTTTACAAAAAGTTCAGGTCCCTGTTATCCAATTAAATTCTGCCTCTTTTTTTTTTTTTTTTTTTTTTTTTTTTTTTTTTTTGTTTTTTTTTTTTTTTTTTTTTAATTTTTTTTAATTATTATTTAACTTTTTTTACTTACTCTTTTGTAATCCCACTCAAAACCATTTAGTGGCGCTGTTGTTTTCTGAGGCATAGGTTTTACGTCACCGGAAGTCTAAGGTTTTCACGTTCAGTTTTTAAGCTAGTTTAGCTGAGCGTTTCGAAAGTTGTCATTGTTTTTAACTGGAACCGTATTTTCTTTGAGAAGGAATGCCTTCACAAAACGGAAAAGCGGATGTTATCTTTGTAAGTGACACAATGACGTGCATCGTTTAGTGTTTTCGAAAAGAAGCCTTAACTTATATCATGTTAGCCTGGCATAACTGTTGATGGTTCGTCAACTTGAAAAGCTCATGTAGTAGATGTAGTCAAACAAGACCTCTATGAATGCTTAAACTGTTGTTCAGTAAACATTTTAGCTTTCTAAGAATATATAAAATACTGTACAGCATTTTAGTTCAGTAATGTGCTCCCGACGTGCTAATGTTAGCTGTTACAAACGACACTGCATCGAAAATATTTAGCTATTTAGTTGTTCACATGGAGGACCATCAGCCCAACAACCGATATCGTTAGTGCCCTGATGGCCGCTTGCTATTCCCAGAGGCTGAGTGATACTTGCAATAGCTCCTCAGATTGTCTTTTGGATAAAAGACAAAACGTTTAGACAAAGAAGAATCCGTCCAGAGAACCTGTTAGATTTAGCTAATATTGTTATTTTTCTGTGGCTTCCCTTAGGAAGATGATGATCTTCCTTATGAAGAGGAGATTATCAGGAATCCATACTCTGTCAAGTGTTGGATGCGCTACATTGAATTTAAACAGAATGGACCCAAATCAACTCTCAACATGATATATGAGAGGGCTCTGAGGGAACTGCCTGGAAGGTAACAGACACAATAACAGCATAAACATTGAACTGTAAGGTTGATGACTTCAATTACAGGCAGAAGTTTTGTAATATCACCAGTACATCATGATCATTCAACAATCTTTTGAGAGTGCAAATAAGCTGGAATTTAAATAATATAATACTAAATCTTTTGTTATAGATGGCATTATTCAGATTCATTGTTCTCTTGCAGTCCGTCACTAATTAATTGCCAACAACGTCTTATCTGATTACAGTTATAAGTTGTGGTACAATTATCTGAGAGAGAGAAGGAAGCAAGTTAAGGGAAAATGCATAACCGAACCAGTCTATGAGGAGGTCAATAATTGTCACGAAAGGTCTCTGGTGTTTATGCACAAGGTAATGTTGACTTATCGTTCAATAATTTTACCATAAAGCAAAAAGAAAAATGACAGAAAATATTTGTATGCCCATTCAGAGATATTTAAAACTAACCAAACATTCCTTCCTCAAAACTAGATGCCTAGGATATGGATTGATTACTGCCAGTTCCTTGTCTCTCAGTGTAAGATCACAAGAAGTCGGCGAACATTTGATCGTGCACTGAGAGCTCTACCAGTAACTCAGCATCCACGAATCTGGCCTTTGTATCTTCGCTTTGTCCGCAACTTGCCCCTACCTGAGACAGCAATTCGGGTCTATCGGCGGTACCTTAAGGTGAGAGCATTGGCCAAAATCCAGTTCTATATAGCAGCTATCATGAGGGATGCTGTAAAATATTTAAATATTACACATTACATTCATACTTTTTAGAAAGTTACTGTGTAGCGTTTTCCTCTTTATGCATTTCAGAAAATGCTCATCAGAACAAATTTGTCATGGACGTGACATTTTCTTTTTTGTTTGTTTGTTTTGTTTTGAGTATGTATCACCTTTTTTTTCCCAAAGTCTTCACAATATAATGTGATGCTCAGATGCTGATAGAAAGACATAAAAGCAAATCACATTTGTTTTTGACACAGAAAACTTCATTGTTGGAAAAAAAAAAAGATTGCTAGCCATATTTAAGACTTAAAATATGAAGTGAAAATTTCATGACATCAGTCAAAATGTATTGTCTCCTCTTTATACCTTGTAGCTTTCTCCAGAAAATGCAGAAGAATACATTGAATACTTGCGGTCAATTGGCCGTTTGGATGAGGCAGCTCTGCGACTAGCAGCTATTGTCAACGATGAAAGCTTTGTGTCCAAAGAGGGCAAATCTAATTATCAAGTAAGATTTTAGTGTAATTTCAAGTACTACTTAGTATTACTGTAATGCATCCTTTTTAAACATGTTTTTATTTTCTATTTTTTTAGCTGTGGCATGAGCTATGTGACCTGATTTCTCAAAATCCAGATAAAGTGACCTCTCTAAATGTTGGAGCCATCATACGAGGAGGCCTTACACGCTTCACAGATCAACTTGGAAAACTTTGGTGCTCTTTAGCTGACTACTACATCAGAAGTGGCCACTTTGAGAAAGTGTGTTTCCTATGAATAACTTTTTTTTTGGAAAAGCTTAAATGTTGTTAAAATATACTTTATTTTTTGTTTGTTTTTTTATTAAAAGTTTTATGGTTCATACAAATTATACATTGAAAAAATTGTGTGTGGGGGGTGGTGTAGTGTACTGAAAACTCAGTTTTGTTAACATTATGTTAGAAAAAATATTTTCCTTTATTACAATTAATTTTGGGAACAAGTTACTGACATTTTCTCGTTAGAGTTCAGAATATCTGTACAGCTGGTTTGCTTAAGATCTGTACTTGTTAATGTTCCAATGTAAACAACTTGTATTTGACAACAAAACGTAACTTGATTTTGACAATTTGTTACGAAGTATATGGTAGATTTTTGATTGCAAATTATGTTTATTTGGTGTTTTTATTATATATATATATATACAGTATATACAAATAATTTAATTACAAGGATGAAAAATGTGTATTTTGACAGCTAATGTGGCTTTAAATCACTTATTTTAAAATTATGTTGTCGAACCTATATGTACAATGTGCTATTTTATTAAACTGGAACTTTTCCTGGTCTCTTTTTATTTTCAGGCACGAGATGTGTATGAGGAAGCCATCCTTACGGTTGTAACTGTAAGGGATTTCACACAAGTGTTTGATAGTTATGCTCAGTTTGAAGAGAGCATGATTGCTGCAAAAATGGAAACCACTGCTGAGATGGGACAAGAGGAAGAAGGTTTGTGCACTTATAATATATCTTCCTTCCACTAATTTACTCGTACCTTACTTTTTGCTTCTGTTTAACTAGATGACATAGATTTGGAGCTTAGACTGGCACGCTTTGAGCAGCTGATTACTCGTCGTCCTCTGCTGCTGAACAGTGTACTACTGAGACAAAACCCCCATAATGTTCATGAGTGGCACAAACGCGTAAAACTGTACGAAGGAACTCCACGGCATGTATGTTTTTTGGCCAGATTTCAATAATACATGTTTAACACTGAATTTTTAACTGCATTACCAATGAGCCAGTGCATAACATGTATTCTGCAGATCATCAACACATACACCGAAGCAGTGCAGACCATAGATCCAATGAAAGCAACTGGAAAGCCACATTCTCTCTGGGTTTCTTTTGCTAAATTCTATGAAGAAAACGATCAGCTGGATGATGTAAGTCACATAAGTCTTTTCTTGGGTATTATATGAACCCTTTGAACTTCCAGTCAGATTTGTATTTCTCAAATTTTACTCAGGCTCGGACAATCTTTGAGAAGGCTACAAAAGTGAACTACAAGCAGGTGGATGACCTTGCTGCAGTGTGGTGTGAATATGGAGAAATGGAGCTTCGCCATGAGAATTATGATCAGGCATTGCGCATACTGAGGGTAACACACATATTAAATAATGTTGTTATTACCTCCGCCAAGAAGGTTAGGTTTTCTTTAGAGGTTTGTCTGCCTGTCTGTGCACAAGATGTTAATACGTGAGTGGCCCTTAAGAATCTTTGTGGCGGTGTGTGCTCTTAGAGTGCTTCTAGTTATAACTGTCATATTTGTACGTCAATAATTCCTATTCATAAGTACTGTACTTTATACTTATGTCTAGAATAAGTCTATTAGTCACAATTAAAGAAAATGTAAAACAACAGGCCTTAAATACCGAAATATTATCTTAGAGCAGTTTTCGGAAAGTGAAATCTTGAAGATAAAAAGTGGCACAGCAGCATATTTGTTGACTGTTTCTGTTATAGTTACATTGTACTGTATAGTGTAGTCACAGTTTTTTTAAGCAGTTTACCACAGAAATCATCTCACAGCATTAAAAAGTAAGTTTAAACAGGATCAATACTCAGTTCAATTTAAAACTGTCTTAAGTACAGTACATCTCAGTGCTATGTGGCGCAATGCATGAAACGAAAGTTACGTATGTAACTACGGTTCTATGAATCCCGGATGACCGCCAGAGCTTCTCTGTCACTCAGAATCCTTGCTTACGCGAGAAGTTTCTGTAGGACTGAATTACGGATAATGCTAGGCTATATAGCCTCTGATTGCTTATCCGGTCACACCTGTGTGACATCGTTGATATTATTACTCGAACAGCGCATGCGCGAAGGGAACATTCAGTGCTTTCAGCACCGCCCTCTGGCGGTCAGGAGGGATGAAATAGAACTCCCTTGTCAAGTTGTTGAGACTTATTTAAACACACTTGTTGATCCCTCACTTTTAGCTCTTTTGACAGTGTTTTGTCCCTCCTTTCTAAATCCATTTTGTGAATTCAAATCCTCTTTAAACTTATTTTGGTTGAGTCATAAGCAGAAAGACGAGGAAATGCAACATTAATGCGCACAGTAACACAAAGCTTATAGGGATATCTAGTGGTAGCATTTAGAAATTGCAACCATACTAACATTTAATTTATTTTATTTTTTGTTTTTGCAAAACCACTTTCAAAGCATATCTTAACAAATGTCAACTGGTAAAAAAAAAAACTGTTGTTGAAGATATTGTTTGTTCGTTGCTTTATTGAAAACAGTTTTACACAAATATTTGTGTTCAAATCAAGTTCATAGTAGAAATTGTATAATTTAAAGAGACTTGCACATTAGTATATTCACAAAAAAGTGAAAGCCTAATTGTTCAGAGGTGGTTAAACCACTCCAAAAATTCATAAAATCTGAGTATATTTTCTTATAACTCTTTTTGTGACATTACTTCTTATAGTGGATACAGTTGTAAGTTTGTCTATATTTTGATTTATAATAGAAAGCTACAGCCATCCCATCCAAGAAAGCTGAGTACTTCGATTCATCTGAGCCTGTCCAAAACAGGGTATACAAGTCCTTGAAGGTCTGGTCTATGCTGGCAGACTTGGAGGAAAGTCTTGGCACTTTCCAGGTACCGTATGTTTATTATGTTTTTCAGCAGCATGTGAAAATAAGGAAAGTTGTCCAGTGTGTGTAAATGTGATGGCAGTTAAACAGAAGCACAAATCTGATTTTTGAGTGCAAGTCTTTCTCCATGTTCTTCTTTTTTATGTATAATTCAGTCTACAAAAGCAGTTTACGACCGTATTATTGATCTACGCATTGCCACTCCACAAATCATCATCAACTATGCCATGTTCCTTGAAGAACACAACTACTTTGAGGAAAGCTTTAAGGTAAACTATTCATTTACAAAATTCAGTTAAAAGTATAGCAGTACAAAAAGCTTCCTTGCTTGCTTGTGTATACTTTTACATTTTTGTTTCAATTCCTTTTTTAAGACAAACAAACAAGGGATCACTCTTGTGTTCATTCACTCAACATTTGTGAAATTGTCGTCTTTTTATTTTTTAAGGCTTATGAGCGAGGGATCGCTCTCTTCAAGTGGCCAAATGTTTATGACATTTGGAACACCTACCTGACCAAGTTCATTGATCGCTACGGGGGCAAGAAGTTGGAGAGAGCTCGGGATTTATTTGAGCAGGCCCTCGATGGCTGCCCTGCTAAGTTTGCAAAGAGTAAATATCTTTAATAGAGTTACACTAAGATGTTTGTGTTGTCGTTGTTATTTTCTCCCTACCTGTAAAATCTGCTGAAACACTGTTTTTATCACTTTAGCCATTTATCTGTTGTATGCCAAACTGGAAGAGGAGTATGGATTAGCGCGGCATGCCATGGCTGTCTATGAAAGAGCAACACAGGCTGTGGAAACTGACGAGAGACACCATATGTTTAATATCTACATCAAGAGAGCAGCTGAAATTTATGGAGTTACATATACCAGAGCAATTTATCAGAAGGCTATAGAGGTAGAGTACATATTTATTTTTATTTTTAAAAAAATCCTCATTTTATTAGTCCACAAATTCTTGTTCATCACATTTACTTTATGATAAATCTGTATATTCACAAAATAAATAAAAAAATTGTTTACTTCTCTTTACCTTTGTTGCTGAAAACTGGTTACTGGCCTAACCATTGTTGTGGTAGACTTTATGAAATATTTGGGGCTACATAAATATAATATGCTACGTTACCATGTAAGCCATTACAGTGATGATCTGGCAAAAGCCAAAATCTTAAGAATACATATTTAAAACAAAGTAAAATTAAGTGTACATCACATTATTGTCTCTCATTTGCATTAGCACATTGTCATTGGTTATATTTTATATTACTAATGTTCACCATATTTTGTTTGTATTGCCCTATAAAAACATTAAAGCAGTTTAATGTTTTATTTATTAATAAAGCTACCAGCAACTCTTTCCCAGTTATCTGTTTGTTGCCAACCTTGTTATTCTCCTTTAATATGTTAAATTTCTTTGGTTTATTTTCTGAAATGCCTAAATTGTTGAAATAAACAATTACTTTTATCCAGGTCCTTCCTGATGAGCATGCAAGGGAGATGTGTCTGCGATTTGCAGACATGGAGAGTAAACTTGGTGAGATTGACAGGGCCCGAGCAATCTACTCCTATTGCTCTCAGATCTGTGACCCACGGGTGAGAGACCTCTCTTCTTTACCTCAACAGAACATTTTCAATTAAAAGTTTTTGGCTTGTTTTCTAATGCTTTGTGTTATTATATTTGTGAACTCAATCTTTTAGGTGACAGCTCATTTCTGGCAAACCTGGAAAGAATTTGAGATCCGCCATGGGAATGAGGACACCATTAGAGAGATGTTAAGGATCAAACGCAGTGTTCAGGCTACCTACAACACCCAGGTCAATTTTATGTCCTCTCAAATGCTGAAAGCTACAACAAGCTCCACAGGCACTGGTAAGAAAACGGGGTGTATTAAAAGAAAAGTCCATCCCATATTGTAAATTAAAAATTTTCGTCAATCTATAGTCCCATTTAACTTCTTGATAGTTTCTGCTTTTTTATTTGTTGTATACAATAAAAAAATTATTATTATTTTTAACAAATGTTACTGTATTTTGTTTATTCGTTTTATGTGACATCAGTGTCAGATCTTGCTCCTGGCCAGATGGGAATTGATGATATGAAGATGTTGGAGCAGAAAGCACAGCAGCTTGCTGCGGAGGCTGAGCAAGACAAACCCAAACCTAAAGAAAAGATTCTGTTTGTCAGGTTTGTTAGTCTTGAAAAATTGTTAAAATGCTCATCATTAGGGTCTCCCCTTTAATACATTTGGACTTCATCCTAAGGAAACCCATATTTTTGATCTTCTTACACAGGAGTGACACTTCTCGCAGTGAGTTGGCTGAGCTTTCCAAACAGGCCAATCCTGATGAAATAAACCTAGATGAGGATGAAGATGATGATGAACAAGGACCAGAGGGTGAGTTTGTGACAGTACCGTATATATGGAGCAAAAGTGCTTTGAACATTTCTGTAGTCATGAAAATGCATTTGTCTTGTGTTCTTGATCTTTCCAGAGGTGCAGCTTGAGCAGAAGAGTGTCCCCACAGCCGTCTTTGGAGGGCTCACAGATGACTGAAAGAAAGATTTCTGAAAGAGAATTTATGTGAATTAGCACAGACTGACTTTTTTTTTTTTTTTTTTTTACTTCAGTAGATAAAAATATGTAGTTGTATCATTTTTGAAGAAAAAAAAATATCCAAAAAACAAATTGAACAACAAAAACGAGAGCATTTTTACAAATGGACTTTTGTATTTCAATTAGATATGTTTTGGCCACATGGTGTCAGTCAATCTCAACTTACAGGGTCATGATATTTTAGCAATGAGCAGTTTTGTTTCCTGGATTATTAATGTACAGCTGCACGTTAACCGTGACTAAGGCCTGGTGTATGACTTTTGGAACATTTTGTAAAACAAATAAATGTAACAGTGCTTTAATACCTCTTAGAAATGATAGGATATTTATTTCACTTAAGGTTCTGTCCTAGAATATATGCGGGAGGGTATAGTTTTTTCAGCATGAAGGTACAGTACAGTATTTGAAACTGGAGTTGAGAGTACAGTATAGGCTTTGCTCTTGTCAGTTAGTTGATTTATCACTATGTGCTTTTTTAAATTAACCTTCTCTAACCTATAAAATAAATATAACTTTTCTAATGATAAAATTAATCTTCAGTTGTTTGCAAGTGCACTTACCGTAAACCATTCGGGATTGTATAAGATTTTGAACAATCGTGTACCGGTAAATGCTGATATGGAGGAGAGATTACAGAAGATTTTGTTGCATAATTGCTCACTTATCATTTATAAGGCTGTTAGTAGTACTGCAGTAATAATAAAATGTGATTCTGAGTCAAACATTCAAATCTGAAATACATCTATTTGATAGTTTTCATACTCTTTCCATTAAAATTGTTCAAGGCATTTGGTCATATTTGTTGTCACCTCAATGTACGACTCAAAATGAATTGACTAAGATTCATTTTGTTTTTATAATTGGATTAAAATAGCTGAGAGCTAATCCTTTTACAAAGTTACAAATAGGGGACTGCATATAGAGATCTTGCATCGTAAGCATCTTGTGATGTGGGACACTTGAGCTTTCTATTTTTCAAAGTTGCGTGTTCAGGAGACATTTTAAAACCAAATGGAAATTCTCTCCTCTCATTGTAGTTTAAAGAGTACATAGTGTTATATATTTTTTTTCTTTTACAACATGCCATAATTCTGAATTATGTAATTATAACTTGGGTTTTGATAGTTTTCCTTTGTACTGCAATATTTTGAGCAAGTGTTTAAAAATACCATTGGTGCATTATCATCATATACGCCTACTAATTTGAATGTTAATAAATATGAACCACAGTACTGTAGAGGCCCAAATTATTTATTTTACGAGCTAATGTTGCTGAACGAAGATAGCACTAGTTTAATTAGCTTTTCAAAGTCAGCTTTTCTGCAACAAACATGAAGACTGCAAAAAACATTTTTTTAGTTAAATTTGTCATTCTATATCAACTGGCCAGTCAAAACTTGGACCAGTTAAAAAACTCTTAAGCTCCAACAAAAGTTAAATATGCTATATATTTAATTTGCGGCAGTGTTTTTTGCTAATACAGTATATATTTTTTTTGTGATCATTTTATCGCATTATAATAGTCTATAAAATAATGGATTTTACAGGAATTGATGGGGAAACTATTTCTACTCGCTCAGCTGTTTTGACGTAGCCAGTTAAAAGCTGACACCCTTGCGTTCATCCATATACGAGATGCACCTGTAGAGAAACTCACACCACACCTCTACCTGCTGTCTGCGTTCACAGAACTGTCCCGCCCCCCCACTGCTCACGCTCGATTCTGATTGGACGATGGAATGAAAGAGCGACGCTTGATTGGAGGGTTTGGCCGTCATTCATCGATTAGACCCAAGCGAAGCTGTGTACAGTGAACTGACAACACAGCAATGCGGACGAACAGAGAGGCTAGCAAGTGGGAATACTCCAATTTTTTACATTAACCCGGCGGACTGCGGATTCATTTTGTTGGAAATTATAACTGAGTGGATTTTTTGTAAATCTCATTAAGCCAGCAGAAGAGAACAAACATCGACTGACTTGGAAACCGGGGCGGATATTTCCCGAGGAAAACCTGAAACCACATCCGTATTCCCAACCCTGCGGTCGTGAGGACTACTGTACAAAAAAAGAATGATTGCTTGGATGTTTTAATAGTCTTATTTCCCCCCTTTTTGGCCATCGTAGCGTATCATATTTTTACAGATTCGCTATGGTGGATTCCCCTACCATGAAGAAGACTTTTGTGGTCCCAGACATAAAGCCATTGGATTTGTATGACTGCACTAAATCAAAAATATGCGCAAGTGTCGGATGGCTGTTAGCAAAGTCTTACGGCAGTTCAGGTAGGTTTTATTCAAGCCTTGTGAGTTAAACACTGTGTACAACCTGTGTTTGTTATTTAGCCTTCTGCTGTTCGATAAAGTGTTAATATTGTTAGCAAAAAGCGTGGATGTGTTCTGTAGTTGTGTAGTTCAGCGATTTTAGCACAAAGAGCCTCATGTGAAAAGAGGACCCTCTCTCTGTTATGCATTATTTTAACCGTGACACATGTCATTTGTTCTGGGTCTGTTTGTCAAAAAGAAGTGATCCTCCTCCTGTAGGCCTCCCTTATCAAGCTAACAGGTCTAAAATACAGGCTGCTGGCTACGTTTTAGGTGTTTATACTCTGTGACAATGACCACCCCCACCAGGAAAACTACACTGGCTTCCTTTGCATGCATGTATTTACACTGGCTGGGATCAAACACATGTACTCTGAGTTATTTTTATACACTTTTGTTTATTTTATCAGGCGTTTTCTTCTTGTATCTTTAGTCAGCAGAATTCAAGAAGAATAAAACGCCCAGTTTCTGTGATGCACAACCAAAAAAAAAAGGCCCAGTTTAATTAGTATTTGTGCTTAAAGCACGCAGGTTTATTGACATTTGCTTTTGGCTTTGCTTTCTTTGAGCTTTGTCACCTTTGACCCTGAGGTGCTAACACATTTCCTTGTTTTTGAATACCAACTGGTAAAGATTATTATTATTTTTTTACCAGGACATTCTTAAACAGCCAAATGCGAGGAAGAGTTAATAACATTGTTCTTTTCATTTCTTATTATTTTGTTTGAACATTCCACTCTGATGATATGTCATTGTCTTGAAAGTGATTTTGCTTTTACAAAGATTGACTCATTTTGACCTAGAAAGACCGAGTTGAATTGTAATTGGTGTAACATTATGGCTTTTGTTTTACACAATCCCAAACAGGTCCAGGTTTAAAGACTTGACTGTCTTTAAACTGCAAGTACATCTAGGATCTTAGCCACACCTTGTGGTCAAAGTCATTTGACGCCAGGGACTGGGAATATGACAACAAACACTAGGATAATGTGCAGTTTCTATCTTAATCAACTTGACGACCTTGCTGATACAGTCATGCAAATTCAAGGTGACATCATCAAGTCCTTTCCCAGAAATTCAGCTCTGGTAGACATGATAGTTTGGCAGGTGCCAGATTATGTCGCCTCAGCTTTTCAAGGTCAGTTAACCCAAACTAGGACATTTTTATGTCTTTGTTTATCAGCATGGGCCACATAGTGTTGGTGCCCGCAGCTTTGATGAGATAGGCTCGCAGTCATGTTAAAAGGCTTTAAGAAAACTTGAAATCTGTTTTAAGGCTTCATTTGAAACAATTATGTTTGCATTTTAATGTGAAACGTGTGAACTGTCGAGGGTTGTACCCCTCCTGTCACATAATGACCTCTTTATAGATAGGCGCCAACCCTGTGCAGAAAAGCAGGTTAAAAAAGATGAATAGACGGACTAAATCTAGTAATATAAAGAAAAGGCTAAACTGACATGTTGCAGTCGATATCCTTTTCTTTGGACAATAAACAGCAGTCAGTTTTCTTGAACACATATACCATCTTTTAATAATGCTTTAGTACTCGAGTCATGAATTTTAAATAAAAGAAAATGTGTTAAAGCAGTAATCGATATATCTAAAGTTGCTGTGACAAATAGCAGATCACCTGAGGGTGACTCAAGTGTGTCATTATACTGGAATGAAACTCAAGATTTACCTGTTTGGGCCAGGGAAAGGCCTGCCTCTATAAATTTACAAAAGCACGTGCGAGTCTTGGAGTTCACACATTTTGTACAAGTCATGTGCATGTTCCGTTTTTGTATTACGTACTTAAACCAATTTTTTACTTGTCCTAGGCACACATTCACTTTTTTTACATATTCTTACAAAAAATGTAAGCTATGGATTCAGTTCTGTTTGTGCTATTAGTCTGCCTTAGACACTAATTATGGTGCATCAATAAGACATAGCTGAAGAGGATGTTTGCTTACTGTTAGTGTTCACACAAAAAGTTAACATTTATTTTTCTAGTATGTGAAACATGTCAAGACAAAGCCCTGGACATGGCTACTGAGTTGTTTGGTGTATTTTAATATATATTATGTTTATTCACACATTTAGTTCAGTGTTCATTTCAAAACATCTCTCTTCTAGGTCGTCTGGTGTTGTCCTGTTTGCCTCTAAACCAACCATAATGTAATCACTTTCAGGCTATAAGAAGATGTTCTGTGTGGACTGGCTCTTAAATGTAATTAAGCTACTGTGGTGCAGTAAAGCAGTTCCTGTGTTAATGTTACAGGATACAAAAAGCTGTCAGGGTTAGCATGTTTATGGTAAGTGGATCCGTGAATGCATGTGGAGACGAGACACTTAATGTGTGCTTGGAGAGAGCCTTTTTTTTTCTAATAGATTTTGGTTCAGTGATTAGTGTAAGACTGGCTCGTTGACAGTGATGTTAATCAGTGTACACTGTATCTAAAAAAAATTAATGAAATCAAGTAAAGCTCAATAAGATAATCAATGGCAGTCTTTACCAAAATTCTCTGAATTTGGTTTTGGCATTTAATTCAGTTCCTGTGCTGATGTGGAAAAAGAGAGGAATGTTAACATTTGATTTCCCACAATAGAAGTGAAATAAAGGTTCTGGGGCGACAAAACAATACCTGCTTTGTTCTAAAAAATAAGAGGGAGTTATCATGTGTTTTGATATTGTATATATTCATATAGTTCATATACTGGTAGTATATATTCAGGAGATATTTGGATGCAGTTAGAGAGGACATGGAGGTAGCTGGAGTGAGGACAGAGGATGCAGAGGACAGAGATGGAGGAGGATGACTCGCTGTGGCGACCCCTGAAGGGAGAAAAACCAGTAAAAGAATCATAGCTTTGATTTTTTCCAACATCAGGTCAGGTTGTTTTAAACACCATTTTCCAAGTAGGAATACAAAAATTGTCATACCCCTCATAGAGAGTATTTTAATTTGTAAACAGTTACCTGACATGGTATTTCATTAATTTTGGTTAAGAATTCAATTTTGCTTTAAAATTGCCTATAGAAAGAAATCTTGTTTAGCTGGGCAACCTGCTTCTGCGCTTATCTTGCACACTTGTGCGACTGTGCTTAAAAAAATGTGCCAGAGTTTCTGAAAGTTTTCAGTAGTCAGTTTGATTGTTGAGGGAGCCACAGCACTACAAGCTAGTGATCAAACCTTTTTGAAATTCAATGCTGATTGTTCAGCTAAAAGGAGGAATAAGTGGGTTGTGGAGACTTCTTACTGTTCAGGGACTCGGCTTGGTTTAAATACGGAGTTCCACTCAACTTTCTGCTTTGAGTTCTGCTCATCGTGATGATCACAGCTCAGTCAATGAAAGCGGAGACATGGCTCCCGTTATCTAATTGTGCTTTTCTGTTTAGATAGCAGCCAACACAGCTTAGCTGACTACAGCTGTGATGCTAAACTATGTCAGTTCCTCTAAATTTATTCATATTCTACATTAACATTTTGCATTTCAGCTCAGTTGCTTTTTTTCAAATAGTTTAAGAGATTGTCAGCTGAAACAGACTTCAGTACCATGTGAAGTGTTGTCTCGGTTTTAATTTCATCATGGCATCCGTTTGCTTAAAGAACTCACCCACTACGATTATGTGGTGCTCAGTCAATAAACTTTGTACAAATTTGACTTTTGCCTTCTCACTCAAACCAATAGATAAGCACAGGGTGACAGAGGTAGTTGATCCAGTTCAAGCAAACAAACTAGAGCATTTTTAATTTCAAATTGGTGACTAAAGGTCTATTTATATCAACATTGTGGTGGTGGAAGCACATTTTTTTCATGTTTTGTCTCTAATACAGCTTTAATTAGTAATGTTTCCATGGCCACATGCTCATTTTGTTATTATTTCTGATATGCGTGGTGTAATATTTAGCTTTTTCTTATACTTCTGTATAGCTTTAACCTCAACTTTCTATCAAGTTTTAAAAAAATGTGTTTGACAAAGTAAACATTTATTTTAAAAAAAAACTGTATAGGAAAATAATGTTCATATCTATCACTTTTATCTCACTGAGTTCTGAGATTTGCATCCTGCTTTGCCTTCTTGGGGAGATATACAGTATTTTTTCTAGCACGTCATTGTGGGACTTGTTTCTTTTGCATGTACATTGACTACACATACAAGTAATTATTGCTCTAATGTGAGCAGTGTTGTGGTTTTAACACCAGAATTAAAAGAAAAATGATCAAACATGGTGAGACAAACTATACTTGGGAATATACAGACATTGTTCAACACTGGCTGTTTGTTTTAGTGGCTGACGCCATGATGATCCATTACATGACGACATATTGTTAACTATTTTAACACCTTTTATAATCTACAGCTTTAGACAAAAAATAAAATACTTTATTTTTTTCTGTTTAAGACAAACTTTCAGGTTTGTTTATTTCTTTATGTCCTTTAAACAATAAAATATTACATTTGAATAGAGACTGACTTGCTAAAGGTTTTTGGAGTGGGGATGGATGAACCAGTTTCATAGAGGGTGTGTCAAGTGTGTGTTTGTTTAATAATGTTTGCTGTGTTGGTCATATTTACAGAAAGACCAGTAGAGAAAGATTGTTTGCTATTTTTATCCAACGACTTGAAATGTTCCTTTTCTTAAGTTGAGACTTCTGTTTGCCTTTTAATGGCTCAGATTGGCAGGTTTGTCACAAATTGTGCTGCTGCTCTAGTATTACATTAGAAAAATATAATTAAAATGCTTTTACATTTGCTGTACCGGTAATCAGAAGTTTTCATGAGCAGGTATTCAGTTTATTTAACTTGAAATGAGTTTATTGATTTTTTTTTTTTTTACCTGCCACAATTATGTTTTCTATTCTAACTAGGGTTTTTATTAATTTTTTGCTAATAGGGAGTTGGAAATTACTTATTCAGTTCTGATATTTCCAGTATCCCTATTATTAACAAAGCAAAATAATTAAACATTGGCACACATTAACTAAAAGTAATTTGTAGCTACTTGAAAGTATCTAAACAGAAAGTTTGTTGTGAATGGTTTAGTAAAAATGCTACAGATTCATCCGAGTGCGACTGCCATTTTACTGTCAAACTGGATGCTAAGTTTCTTTGGTGTTTGTCCATTAAAGACTGGTAACAAGACTGTAACTTGTAAAATAAATTGTTCTTATTGAGACTGCAAATGATTTAAATGTTAGTATTTGATAGTACAAATATATAAGGTGTGTTGTCGGTATAGGCTCAGGGTGTCTGCTGTAGGCATCTTCAGGCTGTAATAATGTGCTTCAGAGCTTATATTGAATACTAAAAATCTCAAAAATTGCTAATGTTGGACAAAAGAAGTGTGAAGTCTCAGATTCAGTTTATTATAGCTGGCATTTCTGAAAAAAATTGTAAATTAATCTTTAAATAAAGAGCTATTTTTTTTTTTTTTGTTTGTTTGTTTTGGTGGTACAGTATTTTGACCAAATGTTTTGGGAGATATTTCATGACCTCAAAAAGCTGTTTCAACTTGTGAAGAAGGGCATAAAATGTCTTTTAAAAAGGGAAAGAGAGCATCGTGTAATGGAGAGATGTCAACTTCAGGCTTCCTGTGGCCCACTGCCCTCAATGCCTGCTCTACTCGTTGTGAAAACTGACTGCATGCAGGAAAACAAACTCATGCTGTGTGTTTGAATAAACCATCAAGGTGATTCGTAACACATGTTGTTTATTTTTTTTATTTTTTTTTTTTCAGCATATCTTGGACAAATTGGACTTTTTTTTTATTTTTATTTATTTATTTTTTTTTAGCAAGAAACTTTTTAAA
>JARVLU010000380.1:21175927-21194606 GCA_031762415.1 Simpsonichthys santanae
CCCCCCCCCCCCCCCCAAAAAAAAAAATGAACGATGGGCAATCTATTTACATTAGATCTTTTTGTTTAATATTAGAATATGGAAGATTATATAAAATTTTCAAGTTCCTTATTATTTGTTCCATCTTTTGAACATGCATTTCATAAGAAAAAGAAAGTCACAACTCACAGACAAGCAAGTAGCAGTCTTTAGTTTAACAATAGTTGATGAACGAGACAGTTAAGGTCACATTACTACTGGTGAATGACTTTAGCATATCTACAGAGTTTGCACTAGTAGTATCTGACAAGCCTTTGCTGGCATAGATTGCCCCGGGTCTGCCCAAGTCAGCATTTTACAACAGGGTTGAGTAGGCAGATATGCATGCAGGGCACTTGCATGCAGCTAAAATACCACCAGATCTTATCTGGGGCTACAAAGAGGTTGGAATAAGTCTGTCTGGCATCTAAGGTTGAATTTGCAAGTAGTTAAAAGGACCAGGTTTTGTTTTGCACGGATTAAACTCAAAATTGTAAAGTGGAGATTAAATGAGTGGCCTCTTGGCAGGAATGTGTTTGTGACCTGTCTGACTCCATCTTGGCCATAATGAATTGTTATTGCAAGGCATTTGCTGCTGTTAGCCAATGGTAAGAAAAATGACCCTGCTGCTGATTTTCATTGGCTACTAAAGATACAAAAACAAAAGATGCAAGGATAAAACACAGAGAGGCATTACATATCAATGGAAAACTTCAATGACGATGAAATTTGAAGTTTTTTTTGTTTAATTTTTTTTTTTTTTTTTTTAAGAAAATTTTTTCTTGTAAATAACTTTAACTTTAAAGATCATTTGGTTGCTTTTCCTCCTTCATTTTTAACTATACAGGTTTAGGTCCAATACATGGTTTCTAAAATATAAAAAAACACTAACTAATGATTGAAGTTTAAAAAACACAGCACAAGTCAGTAATAGTGAAAAGGGTTTAAAAAATTGCAAACATTTTGTCTATGATTATGAACGTTTTAAGTTGATAATGTAATCATTAAGATGGGTGTAATATTTTAACAGGCTTTTAATTAAAGATTAGGCCAATGAAGCGCCGCTGGTTGTCGCCTCGTGGAACAAACAGAGCATAACTTCTAATGATCTAACAGGTTTAAAGAATTAAAGTGTTCACTTTAACTGAGCTGTTACTATAGGTGGTTCATATTAATAGGCTCTGAAAATGTGATTGTCACCTGGGCAAATATATAATCATAGTTCTATTTATGTTGTTTGTCATCCAAGAAAATAATACAGGGACAGATATGATTATATTTTATTTGCAATTTCTTGTAGACTTTTTTTTTTTTTTTCTCTTTTCTTACGCTGTGTGTTTGGTTGATGTAGTTACAGGTTTCTAATATATCTTGTATTTTTTCTTGCGCCTTGAAATGTTTCTTAAGGGTGCATGCTTTAAAAGTAAAAGACTTGGCTAAAGAAAACAAAGGGAAAGTAACTAAGGAGGGACACTTCCAGGATATTTGTGTTATCATTTAACAGATCTGCCTGCTATTTAATGATTATGATGTGTGTGCAACACAGGTCCAAAGTTCACCCACATCTACTGATGATTGTTTTACTGGCTGGGAAGTCCAGACAGAGCTGGCTTTTAGTGACCTCTAGAGGATACCAGTTGGCGAAGACTGGCACAGCAGCACCAGACCACAATATTATCTGCAGTTAACTGAGCTCTGTTACTATAGAAATAAATTGTCAAACTGTAAATTAAATTTGATTGATTGTAGTCTGGGCTCTGACCTTAAGGTGCTCTTTTTTTCTGCCTTGTGGTTGGTGCAGAGAGCTCATCTGGCACTGATAGATGCCTTGATGACAATAGGAGCCATGGAGACGGTGACTGCAGTGAAGCTGTGCAATTCTGCTGAGCTACTGGGTGGAGCTGCCAGATGGGAGGATGCTGTACTTCACTGGGTTAATGTGGTAAGAGCCAGTTCAAAGCAAATAAACTTGTTTTAAATGCATGCTGTAATTTATCAGGTATGATTCATTGTTTAGTGTCACATGTCGTCAGCCCTGTCCTGATGATGACCTAGCATCTATTTAGTGTCACAAATGAAGTTACTTTAATTTTTAAACCCTTAAATGTAATGTACATGTTTGCACACAACATAACCCCTCTGTGTTTTCATCTTACACCCTCAGTTAAACCAGAAGCTCCGAGAACGTACTGAAGGACCCCAAAATGACTCATCTCAGGAAGCTACAGAGCTCCAACCTGTTGAGCCCTCTGTGAGTATTGCATACGCTTAAGACAGTATTACTCATCAGGGCTTCATTTTAATGAAACAAGACACAGTGGCAAATCTGTAATGGTAAGGCAAATCTGCTGGAATAAACAATAGTAGGCGCGATCAGATATTTTGTTGTTTTTTGTGGCTGCATTTGTTGTTGCAAAACAGGTGGCCTCAGGTGCAGCTAAGTGTAATGTTCTAGTAGCAGCTGCATGGGGATTAGGAGGGAGGCGAATTCCTGACTTCAGGTGGAGTCGAGGTGAGCTTTAGTGATGACTAACAGAATCAAGGGAGGGTGACTCCCTTGATTCTGTTAGAAAAAAAAAAACTATTCATTCTTGTGAGGGATTGTGTTAACTCAAACATTTTTTGTTTTGAATATTTGATGAATAAAAAGTTTGTTTAAGATTAAATACTTAAGGCCCTATAAAAATATATACATTCAATTAATTAAATATAATATTTAGAAATATACTTTTTTAATCAATTCTTCTGGCATTTGTCATATCCATGCCTTTAATAGGAATGAAATGTGTCTTTATTGCTGTATAAAGCTCAGTCCAGATTGGAGCTATTTGCATATTTGTTGTGTTCCTGCATGTTTCCACTAATAGTGCAATCAAAACAATATAGAAGAAATATACAGTAAATCTTCAATATGAGGTGTATAAAGCTCATATTTTTGGTTGACCACATTTACAGGCCTTTTATTCTATAGGCCTTAGAATAAAGAGATGACACTTTTAAAATATATGGTAGAACTTTCAAACGATGGCTGAATCAATTGTCTTGCCTTATTTTTCAAAAGTGTTCTGTCATCACAACCCCCTCCAGTTTGTCTTGTTCTTCCACTGTTGGCTTAATATCTGTCCCTGTGCTCCTCCATTTCCCTTTTTTTCTATTTTCTGGTATTTCCTCTTCTACTCTGACAGTGTCCCACTCGCTGGTACTGGAAACTTGTTCCTGTAAGTTCCCTCCTTCCCTCAGCCTCCTCTCCCTCTCCCTCCATCCCACCACTATCTTCATCAAATTTCTCAGCCAACATATGATCAGGTCTGTTTTTTATTTTAATTTCCCGTGTCCTGCGTTGAGACTGCATCGTTTGTTGAATCCTTCTCTGCATCGAATGACATTTGAGTTAACAGTATTAAAGTTAACTGGTCAAAGACGTTGTTGTGAAAACTAGAGTGGTGCATGACTCAGTTAAATAGGTAGGACTTCAAAATGCCATACACAACTGGTTTCTCTAGTGTGTGTGTGGCAAAGCAGCTGTGTTTTGATTGGGATTAACAAAGACATGCAACAGCCGAACTGCTCCCTGTTGGAAGTAGGCTGCTTGTGTGATGCATTTTTACCTGAAATGTTTTCTTTCAATCAGAGACCTCTTTTTTTTATCTCTCGCTCTCTCTCATCCTCTCGAGATTCTCAGTTGACCCACTTTCTCTAATTAAACTCGCTTTTTTTGCTCCTATTCAGTCGTTCCCTTTGCATCTGCCTTTAGCTCATCTATATTCAGTCTTTTTAAAACGTCCTTAGCATGATGTTTTCTTTGTCCTTTTTTATCATTCATAATGTAATTCTTAACATGTACCACTGTGTGAACATTTGAAGAATACTTGCCCACTTTGTAAAAGCTTGACTTTATCAACTTGTAGGTCAAATTGAAGTAAAGTTTTATTGTCGTCACAATGCTAATTTTCTTTCATATTCATTTTGAAGCTCCGCTACAGAAAGGATCAGTTTCAGTCCAGAGTGAAGCCCATCTTTCCTGTAGTGAATGAAGTGAAGGATCTGTCCAGTGGTTGTGCTGTTGCTGCAGTCATACATTATTATTGCCCAGGGCTACTAAGACTTGAAGGTACTAACAAACCTTTTTATTGTCAAAAGAATGGCTTATCAGTACAGAAGTTACATCATTTTAACACTTTTCTTCCTCTCTGTAAGATGTTTGTATGAAAGACACCATGTCTGTGGCAGACAACCTGTGCAACCTGCAATTCATCTGTGAATTCTGTGACAGCTGTCTGAAAGGTTGCTGTCACTTAACACTTGAAGACATGCTGTACGCACCACAGGAGCTTCAGGTACTTCCTCAGTTCCACTTATTAAATAACTTAATGGCATATTATGGGGATTTTTTTATCTTAATTTATAATGTGTAAATCTTTTAGCTCAATTTTCTGAGCTTCCTGTCAGAGCTGCTTTGGTGGTTTGAAGTACAAAGACCAGAATTTGTTCAGCCAATAGACACTTTAGGTAAGCACCACTGATTTGCGGTCTCTTGCAAATGGTGTGCATCTTTAAGATGCCATTGGATGTTTATTTACTAAATATATTTTTATTTTTCTTCATTTAAAGATGGATCCACACCAGTAACACCAACTAGCTTGAGTGGTAGCAGGTAAAGTCTTTGTGAATTAGATTTTGCTGTAAAGTTGTCTGGCACATCATAGAACAATTGTTTTTACCTAAAAATATATTTATCCACTTTCCAGTACATCCCCTTCAATATTTAAGAAGCCCTTCCTCCCAATTTCTTCCTCTGCATCAGGTAATAAGACAGTTTTGTCAAATAAACAAAAAAAATACTTTTGTTTTCCTTAAGCTTTGTTTTTTAAGTTCTGTTTTGTCAATTTTCTGTTTTTTTTTATTTTTTACTTTTCAATTTTGAAAATGTTTCATAATTTCCAAACCATCTGGTGTGTTTAGTTGTTTGTGCATCCTTGTGTGTGGTTTGCATGCCTTTACATGTTTGTGTGTCCCATTGCACTCAGGATCTTTGACTCAGTCTACCTCAATGTCTCATATAGAAGGAGTTGGAAAGACATGGACCAAGAAGCCTCTCAGGTAGGACCTACACGTTCAATAAATAAACTGTTGTGCAAACAAAGTCTATTGTGCCTAAACTTGCTTTGATGTTTTTTTTTCGTAGCCGACCTTTGTCAGCAGTATCCTTCAGCATTCCTTTTGGCCTGGATAGTGATGTGGACATAGTGATGGGCAACCCTGTCATAACTCGCTCTCTGAGCTCAGATCATCTCAGTCCAGCAAGCCAAAGCATGACCCACGTTCCCTACACTCCAGCTGAAGACCTCAGCCATTTGCTTGGTAAACCCCCTGGACCCAACGGTCCACAAAGAGCATCTTGGGCCAAACAGACTCCCATTATTCCAAGGCTTGAAGAAGAAAATGGCCTTGGGACAAGTGAAACAGGAGATCTGCCTACCATAGAAGAGGCTCTTCAAATTATTCACAATGAGGACAAGATGGAGCCCCGTTTGCACCCTGATGGTGCTCCTGATGGCTTCTACCTCCACTCTCCTGATGAACCTGCTAATTCTAGATATGACAGCAGCTTGACTCCCATCAGCTGCTCTGCCCCAACACACTCAAGAATGCTGTACCAGCCTAAAGGGGAGTCCAGGGAACCAGCTCGCAGCAGAAGCGCCTCAGGATGTTCACGGGATGATGATTCGGTCCTGAGAGACGGTAGTGTGGATTCAGATGCCTTAGAAGACCTGCCAAAGGCCCAATCCACTCCAAATACACCAGCTGCAGGTTCATACTCCGCTCGTAGTAATAGTAAGGAGGTGAATGACAGTGGAGTGAAGATGACTAACTTTGCAGAACGTAAAAAGAGACATAGCATGGACTCTCTTAAAGCCAGCAACCCTTCTTCTCCTCAGATGACCACATGGGCACAAAAGTCTGAAGAAAGCCCAAGCAAGAGCCCGCAACTCAATAATGAAATGTCCGAGCTAGGGGTTCGACTTGAAGAAAAACGCAAAGCTATAGAAGCCCAAAAAAAACGCATTGAGGCCATTTTTACTAAGCATCGGCAAAAACTTGGGAAGAGTGCCTTTCTGCAGTTAAAAACAGAGCAAACTGAAGACAACGAGGAGAAAGTAGGTGGTCAAGTCGGTGCCTCATCTACAGAAGAGGATGTAGAGGAAAGGCTTGCGCAAATGAATGAAGAAGAGCAGAAGGAACAGCGCCCCTCTGTGGAAGGTGGAAGTAATAATAGAAGAGAACTTGTGCCAGAGGTCAATCAGACCAAAGCAAACGTACCAGGGGAGAGAAGTTCTGGGACGCCTGGTGAAAAAACGGTTGTTCCATTAGGTGATTATAATAATGCTGTGTCCAAGTTAACTGCAGCACTTTCCTCTCTGCAAAGTGACATGCAGCGGCTGACTGAGCAGCAGAATCAACTTATCAAGAAGAAACCCGAAACGTCCAGCAGCAAATCCTGGGTTATTCCAGCCACCCCTAAAACCTCCACTCCAGCTCCTCCTGCACGCCTGTCAAGAGAATCCACTCGAGGTTTAAGCTCAACCTCCTCTTCGTCACCGTCTCCCAAAGTCTCAAACCTTTCCGCGCCTCCGAAATCTCCTCGGGTTAACAAAAGAGCTAAGTCTGTACCCCCGAAAAGTCCAAAGCACAGTCATCAAATGGAGCAAAGGGTCCCAACCCTCTCCAGGGTTCTCACTCCTCCTCAAAATGTGGATCGCATTCCCCATCTTCGTCGGGTAAATCCCTCTCAGACTCAGGTCCAGACTTCACTGTCCTTCTCTATAGGTGATTCTGATAACCTGGCTGAGATGCGCTCCTCTGGACCTACTCCTGTTCCCACACCTTCACTAACACCCATACAGACTCCTACTCCACCTCCTCTTCCCGCAGGAGATGATGACCATTCAGAAGTCGGGTCTATTGACGGACAAAGTATATTTAGCATGGACCTTGATGCTGGGCCCTCACATAGCCCTTTCAAAAAGGAAGGACTTGCAAGTGGAGGCTGCAGCTCTGGCGCCCCTTCAGAGTGCTCCTTTGATAGTGAAGTCCCTGCGGGAATGCTGAATGGCAAACACAATAGTTTGATAGAAATTTCATTATCTTCCTTGCGAGGAGAGACCGAAGAGGATGATCAAGTGCCTGACGCTTTCTCTGATTCAACGAGTGACAAAACGGAGCCAGAATCAAAAGCTGGAGTTGGGTTCTTTTTCAAGGTCTGCAACTAAATCCGAGTATTTCCGGATGTTTGGGTTTTAAAGGAAGTTTTAATGATTGCAGTTATGACTTCTTGGTTTGTTTGCTACAGGATGTCAAGCATCGAACAGAAGATGAGATGGCCCAGCGAAGAGCAGTTTTACTTGAGAAACAGCAGAAAAGAGCAGAAGAGATGAAGAAACGCAAAATTGAGCAGGAGAAAGAAAAAGAATCAAAGTAACATTTGATTTTTCAGATATCTGTACTGTATTTATAACCAAATTAAGAGAGCCATAGCAAAATGTCTAAGTTAAGTTGATCATTTGCTATGAAATATTTTGCTGCATATCAGTGATGATTAAGATTTATTGGTGTACTGTTAAATAATCATTCATTCATTTTGAATGTAATCAACATGGTTTTGCAATATTTCTTTCTTGTACATTTAGCAAGCCTCAGTGGATGATTATTGAAGGCTGGGGTAATAAGAGTGAAGACACACCCCAGACCTCAGTCACTCCTCCAGCATCACGCACCCCACCAGCAGAAGGGACTCCTCAACGCAGAGGGGACTTCACCAAGCAGGAGTATGAGAGGAGACATCAGCTGAAAATAATGGAAGACTTGGACAAAGTGCTAAAGCAGAAGCCCACCACAGTTCGTGGTGTGAAGAAGCAAAGGCCCAAGACTGTGTTTAGAGACGACTCCGTCTTGTCTAACAGCCCTGCCAAGGGTTTCATTGGTAAATACTTCTGACCAGTATCGTTCAAGTTGGTTTCCCACCTTTTGTTTACACCTGCATTGTTTCTAGTATTAAATTTTCTTTCTTTTCTGTTGTTTTCTGTGCAGGTCCTAGGCTGAACAAGGTGTACTCTCACTCAACAATGAACCTGTCTTCTATGGCTAATGACTCTGGAGGTCTGAGTGTCAGGAAGTCTCCAAGGTAACCTGTGTGGTGGTGATGCTTAGATTTATTTAAGAATGGGTTTTGGAAAATTGATGGTATATAATTTAGTCTTAAACACCACAAACATTAAGTATTAAAGGAAATATATTTTTCTTTTAAATTTGACATTTCATTGAATTGAGTAATTACATCATTGTGATGGCAGTAACTTATTGAAACTTGTGGAAAGTAAAGTACAGTGGTATTCATCAGCTATTTTACCTTAGTGGCTGAACTTTTTACTCCCCCACCCCCCCCAGCCGTTCACACTCTCCGTCCAGGTCACGGCTAATGTCACCAGGGCGAAGAAGTGCTCAGAACGGAGAAAGGGATTGGGAAAACGGTTCTACTATTTCCTCTCCATCCTCCATCCCAGAATACACAGGTCTGTGATAGGTTGCATATCAAAATATTGTTGAATTAAAGCATGTGAGCAATGTCTTTTCCATGTTTGGTCTTACAGGACCAAAGCTATACAAGGAACCAAGCTTTAAGTCCAACAAGTTCATCATCCACAATGCCATCACTCGCTGCTGCCTTGCTGGAAAGGTCAATGAATTACAGAAAAACAAGGTTGTTGAGGTAAACTGTGCTGTTGCTTTACAGTTCATCTAAGAAGTTCTCACCACCATGACTACAAATCTCTCATTTTTCTATTTCTTCATTTTGCAGGACATGGAAAACAGCACGGCCAATCACTTCCTCATCCTCTTCAGAGATTCCAGTTGCCAGTTCAGAGCAGTTTACACCATGAACCCTGAAACCGAGGAGATGGTACGGCTCACTGGTATTGGACCTAGAATGATCACACTTGAGATGGTTGAGTCCATTTACAAGTACAGCTCTGACCGCAAGCAGTTCACCGCCATCCCGTCCAAAACCATGTCCATGAGCGTTGATGCATTCACCATCCCTGGACATTTTTGGCAGAAACGCCCGGGAACTCCCAAAAAGCTTAGCACCCCCAAATAAAGTCTTACTGGACATAAAGGATGCTACTATTCAGGAAATCAACACCAATTTGACTTTTTGTAATTATTATTCTGTAATTTAGCCTGCGTGGCACTTGAGATTGTTTAGACTAGCAGCAGCGTGACTGATCATCTAGAAAAACGCTGGTCTCTGAAAAACACCTCAGTCAAGTGTACATGCTAAGAGAATGGGTCAGTCACTGCTTCAATCAGCCAATGTATTTACAATAACGTTCTCTTCAGAGCTTTTGAGAGGCTCTGGATGATTCACTAAGATCGAGAAATGTAATGTAGCTGGTTCAAAAAGATAAAAAATAATTCCTTTTCCCTTGCCGCCTCATGCCTTGCCTTACCCTGCCATACCCAAGTCATTTTGGTGACTTTATGGTAAGAAAAAAGGGGAACAACCACACTGCCTTTGCCCACAAAACAGTAATTTGGGCATTAGTAGTTTGCCTCTCAGCTCCTCCTCCTTTCGCTGCCTTTTCTTCTTCCAGGGCTCACTTCGTCAGTCTACAAAGACGGATGGCTCAGATCTCAGTTCTGATGGGAGCTCTCAGCTGGCAGATAACACTGCTGCAACATGAATGTAGAGCACACACTATTTGTTCTGCTCAGGGGTGTTTGCCCTGTATAGGCAAGGCTAGAGAACCCCATAACTGCTGGTCTGTTGATGGGCTGCACTGGTGGTTTCGAGTTTGCTTTCCAATGGATGTGCACACCCAGAAACTGCTTGTACCCCATAGTTTGTGCACTCCCCCTCAACTCCTTCAGCTGTAGGCATCTGGATGTTTTTTTTATTATTATTATACTTTTTGACATGTTTTTTTGCCAGATAAACTGATCGAGTTCTTGGGAGCTGAATGAAGAATGAAATTCCGTGTGATGGTTTTTCCTCTTTTCATGCTTTCTCGTTGAAACGTTGATATGAGATTGTCATGGAATAAATGGAGGGCTTTATCATGTTCATTGCTCCTTGGACACTGCTCCTTGAGAAAATGATAATCAATGCTGGTTTAATATATACTGAATGCTGATTACGTTGACTTTTTTTGACAATGATTTGTAAAAACGATAGGTTGACTTTTTGTAAGCTATGAATAAGCTAGGCTGCTGCTTAAGCAATTAGTGAGATGTGTGTTTGAGATTAAAATGAATGAGAATGAGTAAAAATTGTTTAAAAGCTGACAAATTGTTTTGATTTAGGATGAATAAATCCATGAAGTCAGCCTGTTTCCTAATGTGTTTTTCCCTGTTTATGTGCACTGACATGTAAACAGTAGGTTTCTTAATGAAGGATCATTCTGGACTGTAACAGCCCTCATCTACCCCAAGTCCCTTGAGACTCCTTCATGTATAAATAGGGGAATGTAAAAAGCCAAAAGTTTTTTTTGTTTTTTTGATTCTTCTAATGTCTGTGCTAGTAGGCAAAAATAAAAAAACGTGACCCTAGTTTATGATAAAATCAGTAAGGTGAAACAATCTTGAGAAACTTGCCCACTTCTCCTTCTTTAGTCTTTAGGACTAGAACAGTTGCCACAACTAAACTATCTTCTTTTATAATTACTGCCTCCAGGAAATGTGGTGTTTTTTACCACAGGGTTTTCTATACAAACTATGTTAAGATTAATGATAAATAAACAGTTGAATGATTGTTTGGAAGTTCTCGCGGACGAGCGCATGTAGAGTAAGTGGATGTTTATTTTGGTATTTGTAAAGGTAGGATGTAGTAAACATCTTTTCAGTGCAATTCTTCTCAGAGTAATACCTGCATATCCCAGAAATGTATTTATTTGTGCTTGAATTGTGACAAATTTATTGTTTTAGTTTAATATGTTTGGTTTTTCTTTTTTTTTTCTTCTTCTTCTTCTTCTTCTTTTGAGGCAACGTGTCAAATTGTCATTTCATTGAAGTTGTCATAATGTTTTTTGTTCCTCCTTTGTTTTCCAATCTGTGCCAGCACATTATGTATGTTCATTTCATCACATGACTGTCCTTGGTGACTGGACCAGAAAAATAAAATGTTTCTTTTTAATTCATCCACATCTGTTTTTCATCACCATTTTTTTTTCACTTATTTTATGTAAGAATTGGAATTTGCGATTTGTGTGGGTAAATGTCCTCTGCAGACAAAACATCTGGAAAACGATCCTCTTGTAGAGGCAGTTTATGAGTAGACCCAAACATGCAGACACCATGTTAATTTAATTAATTCTGTTTATTATGACTGTTTTTCCTTTAAGTTTGTAAGAAAAACCTTTATTGCTTTGGTCTCATCTCAACACTGCTACAGATTACAGTGTGTTTGTGATAATACTGTTCATCAAAAGCTTTTTAAAGCTTGGCACAGTATAATTATACATATTGAGCCTTTTAAAGGTGTTCTTGGAACACCTTTATTGAATGTATTCCCCTCACTTGCTGTATGTGAAAGTAAACTGGGCTGATGAATTTGTAAGAAATGGGAACAAATATCCACAGCAGTAAACTTAAACCACTCTAGTGTCTCACTTCAACACAGTTTCAGTTGTGCTTGGCGTGTAGCATCTCTGCAAGTAGGGAGTTGCAGGGTAAATCTCCAAGAAGGTGGCGTTGATACAAATAGTCCTCGACCTGCAAACTAATGCTGCGGACCTCGGGAAGCCGGAGAAGCAGCTGGCCAAACTTGTCTGACTGTCCTGGATGATTCCACTGGGTGTGCTCCATTAAGGCCCTGTTTACCATCTCTTGAGTCTGCTCCACTTGTCTTTGGCTTTTCACAGACTTCACATCTTACACAGAAAACACATTAATAATCATTTTAAAAATCAGAATCCTTTTTCATGTTCGTAAAGTACCAAAATAACCAAATAATGCGTTAACTCCAAAAGTTAAATTTGGCTTTATTTTGTATAGCATATATATTTTTAAAAAAGGTTGTAAGCTCAATCATCAAGGTAGATGATAATAAATTGTGTCATCTGATCTGGACCAGTTTCTTTAAGTGAGAAACATTTTGTTCCCCCTCCAGAGGACTTCCTCAGACTACAGCCTGCCAACCAGATCTGTCCCTTAAGTAGCCTTCACTGCTGTGTTTCAAGCCGTGTCATCAAAAGTAGGCTTTAACATGTGCAGAACACACCCATCCAAAACAGTCATGTACAACAATCAAATGTTTTAGATCAGTTGGCAATCTACAACAATTGTACATGATGACATCTGGTTGGAAGGCCATAGACTGAGGAAGTCCTCTGGATGGGCGGCAAAACGTTTCTCACTTAAAGAAACTGGTCCCAATGCTTTATTACAGCAAATATACAGATAGTTTAAAAAAAATGGTCTCACCTGGGTTGAAAAGGACAAGGTGTTTAAGACAAACAAACTCATGTCTATCGAAGTGAAGTGCCTTAAGTTTAGAAACAAGGTCCTGGGTTCTTGTTACCAAGCTACTTAGTTTATGTCCAGCCTGGGACGTAATAGTTGACACCTCGATCTGTATCAGAATGAAGCATACGGTTTGGATATTTACATTGGCGTGTAATTACAATTAAATTAAATGCATAATAAAATATATGTTTGGTTGTGCACAAGCATGCAGCTTTTTGTCCAGCAGGTGCACCTTACCTGTTGACCAGTGACCAGGTATATACAGCCCTCTTTGCCATAAGTGACTTGTCTACAGAGGTGATCTAGGACCAGCAGCTCACTCCAACAGCTTTGTAACAGCACCATCTGATCTTCAACCTGTGAGAAGCACCAGCATGGCAAGTGTGGTTTAAATTAAAGATTACAACCACTGATCCCGTAAGCATTAATCTAATTATAAGAGTAAATCAGCCAAATTTGTTGAATCCTGCTTCTATGAGCAATGAAGTAAATATTAATACCTCAAAATGATAACAAAAATGGTTTTGTCTTTACCTTGAGCTCCTTAAACAGATTGCTGTTTCTGGCCCACTCCACAAGCCCAAACAAAGTCTGGTCAGCCATTTTGCACATGATGCTGAACGTGTTTAGGCGGTCGTGCTTCCCCCGACTGGCTTGCTCTCTCTGCAGACTAGTCAGGACTTTGGCACACAGCTGGGCCTCATCTTGCTCACCTTTCAGGAGCTGACTAAGAAAGTTGGGCGTAAAAATGTCTGGTGGAGGGACGGATGGAGCCTGGGAGAGAACAGTGGCGGGGCTTGGTGCATGACAAGGAGAAGATGAAGGCGTGCTTCTTGGTGAGAATAAATTATTTGGCGTTGAGTACACTGGATGTTGAGCGGGAGTTGAGTTGTAGCCAAACCCCATTTCTCCTTTGTCCTGGGGGTGTCCAGGAAAAGTGCAGTACAGTTCATGATAAGGCATGGGTGGAGGAGTTAGCACTCTGTGGTTGTTCATTATGGCGTCTATTTGCATGGGTTCACTTGACTGTCCCGTGCTGGATGGATACATAATGTGGGAGAGATGAAAAGCATTGGAAGATGAGGGATCACTTGGATGCCTTCTTTGCAGGTGAGGATCATTTGGTGATTGGGGACTTAGTGTTTGTGTAGTTTCCATTTTAATCCTGTAGGGGTCAGTGTTTCCCTTTAACTGTTTTATCTGCCTGTCTCTCCGGTAAAAAGGTCCAAATTTATTCCTGCCTCCTCTCATTCTGTCTGCTCTTACAGCTGATGGCAGAACATAAAACACAGTTTATTGGGTTTATCACAGCACTTGAAGCTTCGCCAGTGATAGCTGACTGATAGTAGACTTGTAAACAAGAACAACTTCATTTTCTGGGAATTGTTAATACAACAATAAAAACAAATCTTCACATGTAACTGATAATTAATGAGGCAGAAATAAACAAGCATGTCACAAAGAGGCAAAACTCAAGTTCAAAGACAGAACTGATATTCTTCATGCAAAGGGAGATGCCAACCGTACCTTCTCTCTTCATGCCTACAGCCAAACACTTCTGGAAGCGGCAGAAAGGACAGCGTTTCCTCTGAGAAAGGTTCATCGGGCAGCTTTGTTGGTCCACACAAGTGTAGTGTTTGTTATTCTGCACTGAGCGTTTAAAGAAACCCTGCATGAGAAGGAGAGACACTGGTTCATCCTCAAAACTACCAGATGGTCCAAAGTGAAATTTAAATTATGCATTTATATCTTTCTTTATCATACATTTCATTATCTATCTTTCTGTCATCACAGTGAGGCAGCCTGTGTCCTAATTCAGAAGTAAATGATCAATTTAATGTCAAGGCCTTCTTCCTTACCTTGCAGCTCTCACAGGTGAGCAGCCCATAGTGATATCCTGACACCCTGTCACCACAAACAGGACAGCTCTCCTCTGGCTCTGACCTGCCGGCTGCCTCGGACTTTGCTTCCTGAGCTAAAAAGCAACACGATCAGGTTAAATAATAATAATTTTTAAAAAGGCTAACATTACAACAAACATAACAACTTCAAGTGGAAACCACTGATGGAGGTTTTGAGAAGGCCAGATGGTTGTAAAGTGTATTTTATTGTAATGTTTTGAACGGTTGAGGAAAAAAAATGTCATGTCTGCATGTGTGTTTTTGAGATGATAACTTTCAAACTTTGATCCAAACCATAATGATACATGGAAGCATTGTACCAAAATGTTCCAATTTATATTCAAATATTTTAAAATGAATTTTTTTAAATGTCATATATTAGGATTTATTGCTCAGCTGTTGAACGACCTGAGACCGTCCCTCTCTTGCAGACAGCTTCTTATCACTCATCTTGATTTGTTCGACTGTGATTGCTGACATGAACCTTACATAATTCCCAGAAGCAGACTACCACAATGAAAAATTAAAACACGACGATGACCCACTCCTAAACTTCTGTTCTTCTGTATGATGGTTTTCATACGCAGCAGCACATATTGAATATTTACACACATTCATATAAACAAGTACATCTTCCAGAACATGGCCTTTTAAATGCAGACATATTTAGGGAACGTTAACATTTCTAACATGTGTCCTTGTATATAGAGTATATGTCCCCTCAGTGCACTTACGTGTTGCTGATCCCTCCAATACTAACAGATCCTCTAGATAGTTACCAGACTGGTGGACTAGTGGCTGTGGGTAATAACCAGATATGTCCATTTTGGTGGTGGGACATGAGCTCCACTGTCAGCTCAGCTGAGTCTTCATAGTTGGAGAAACTGAGAGACCGGACAGACACAACAGGAGAGCCAGAGAAAAGCCAGGAGGCGGTGAGGCCCAAAAGCTCAGATGGACTGACGCTTGTTTGAGGCCCACATTTAGACTTTGATCAGTAGTGAACGTCATAAAACCTCTCCTGACTGGCACTCCTAACCAGTCAGTATGTCAGCAAGCAAGCTAGCCAACCAGCCCCTCCGTGGATTCAAACAGCCACCTGCTGGAATCTTCTTATAGTGAAATTACTTCAGTATCAATGAAGAATTGTGAAGCTCAGCAGATAAGATAAGAGCGCATTGATGTGAACCACTTTCAAATGACGTTTAGATTTCCAGAGAGGTTCTGGATTATTGAGCTTTAAGCTGTTAGCTGTGTTGTGGCTGGAGAACACAAACATTTTACTTTGCATCTTACAGAGCACATTTCCTAAATACAATGACCTAATCAACAAAATGTATTCGACATAAATTTAATCTAACATTCAAGACTTTTTTTTATGTTAATGTATGAATGAGTTGAACTGTATCTGTTGCTAGTTCAAGACAGTTTCCTCAAATGCCTAGTTTGATTCCCAAATTAATTAACAACAAGCTCCATCCATTGACCACGAGATGAGGCATGGGGTTTCAGTAGTTTTTAAAAGTCAGAGCAGGTTTGTGACATTTATAAACAGATGACTTTTACAATGATCCTGCAAGAAAAAAATATTTCTAAATGTCACTGAAACCAACAAATTTCTGGTTTTCCAATGGTTTTATTCTGGTTTGCTGTAATAATGCATATCTTATAAAATCCTTTGTACTAACTGTGCAGTCTCTATATAGTTGACACATATTTACACTGTATTTTATTTAAACTATGTCAGTTCTTATTGAAAAACTGTTTGCAAAGTGCTCTATATTTGTTTGTAATCCTTTTGTATCTACTTTTGCTGAATTTATCCTTTTTTTAAACTTGAATCACATTAATTCAACAACCTTTGTTAACCTATGTGCTGTACAACAATAAACAATATTAGTTAATTATTATAAAGGCAAAAGATATTTGCACAGTAAAAGTTATGGTGTCCTCAAATGAAACTAAACATAGTGCATATAAATATTTTTTTTGTTACACGTTGATCATCTCTCACATGCAGAGGTGAACTGTCCCAGTAGCTCCCATTGAAACCATCTGTCACTTCTGGTTTGGAGCAGATCTGGGATTATCTAACATGAGCTGAATTTGGGTCTTAGAGCTCTGGCTAGAATGTGAAGATAAAAAAAGTTCAGATAGATAAGGTGGTATTATGACAGTTACGCTCTTAAAACAAACAGTCTATAAAAGACAATAAATTATGTATTTATCAGATTAATAGTCAATAGACTTCCAAGTTACCTAGGCTGCAAAAAATATTTGTATTTTAGAGACAGCTTTTAGCAACTGGTTTATTCTGCTTGACTGTATTTCTCAGTTGTCAGATATGTAAAACTGTTTATTGAGACAAATAACTATATATTTTTCTGAATAAAATCGTATCTCCTGCAGTATTACACACTTTAGTGTGTGTCCAGATAATAATCACAAATAGGGTTTGAGTATCTTTGCTTATTAGATTAATTCATAAATTCCTTAAGCGTAAGCATCAGCAGATCCAATGGGTTATTAAGTATAACGTATTGTACCCTGATGCATGCTCAATAACGTATTGTGGAGTTGCATTCAATGCCAGAACAGTTTTTTCAGTGTCCAAAAACAGACCAACAAAAGATTTTCATTACATTTTCCCACATTTAAGTTTTGAACGACACTAAACTGACACAACTTGATCTTGATGACATTAAAGACCCACAGCTGCAAAAGAAACGTGGACATACAATGTCTGTTTATCCATTTTTTGTTCAGGGTCGCAGGGCAACTGGTGCATGCCTCCAGAAGTCACTGTATGAGAGGTGGGGGACACCCTGAGCAGGTATCTGTCCATCACAGGGACACGTAGAGACAAATGAGATGGATAACTAATCACACTCTCACTCACGCCCTGCAATGATTTAGCGTTAGAAGTTAATCTAACATGCATGTTTTTGGTCAGTGGGAGGAGTACCCTGAGAAAATCCACCTACGCCAGAGGAGAACATTCAAACTCCTCACAAATAATCAAACCTGTGACCTTCTTGCTGGGTAGCAGCATCTTTAACCACTGTTCCACCCTCAAATACAACGTGTGGCTTTAAAGTGGTGATTCTAAACTGTAGATTTAAGTTGGAACAGTTTACTGATTACCCTCTTCTTGTTGTTTACCCTCTTCTTTTAGAAATCTCTATCAAAATGTCTAAATGTTAGTCATGTTACATGTGGCTTCTGGAGGCTTTGTGAACTTGGCAGTGCCTTCTGGTGGTAAAGAAATAAACTGTGCAGCACAGTAGATTTGGATATAATCTTTATTCAGCTGTTACAGGGTGTTGGTCCAAAAATATGATCAATTACAAAACACCAGAAGCATCACTGCAGAATGTAAACTAAAATAATCAGATAAAACTGAAAGCTGAAATGATTAAATGTGCTTTCATTTAATAACTGTATTCTCACAGGAAGCTTTTATTTATATCAGTGATATGAGGCAAAATTCAAAACGTGTTGTCTGCTGCAGACGATCACTGCACAGTCCTCCCCACATCCAGTACTGGACCGGGTCACACGTTGCCGAAGCACACAGGGTCACCCTCGACCACAAACCACACTTCATTGTGTCGGTCCGTTAGTGTTGTTGGACTGCAAAAATGTGCAAACACACAGATTTACATTAAGATACTTTTTAAACCTTTTTTTTTTTTAGATTGTGCCATTTTTACCTGTTATATCCAACAGCGTAGTGAAACCCTTTACTGTATTTGATACCATTTTTGAGGGCAGAGGAGAGTGCATTTGAATACCAATTATCAGTTAGTGTTGACAGCCATCCTCCGTAGCTCATCACATACACACTCATTTCTTTCATCTCTTCAATGTAAACCTGCAAGTGAGCAGAGAGTTGTTACCTGCAAGAGCCAAAAAGATAGAACGCATGGGGAAATAGTGACAGCATCATGGGAATGGTGAGAATACCTCTTTGGAAGTAGGTTTAGGTGGATTCAGCTGATGCTCAGCTGGCAGAACGAAGCTCATTTTGAAATCACCACTTTCAAAAGTGCCCTTTTCGGGGACTCTTATAATAACTGGAGCAGTCATTTCAATGTTTTTGTCTGAACGTAACACAAAGAACAGCAAGGATATTAGATGCAGCATAATATATATATACAGTACAGGTAGTCCTCGGTTTACGGCTGAGATCCGTTCTAACGGCTCAGCCTTAAACCGAAACCGCTCCCCCTGGCGGC
>JARVLU010000380.1:21233203-21256128 GCA_031762415.1 Simpsonichthys santanae
ACTCAGGTCCAAGTTTTGAAAATGGTGTCAGGAAGTTAAAATATTGTTCACTATTGACCCATTACAAGGTTTAGACAATATTTTAACTAGAGTCGATGACAAACTAGAGCTAAAATGATCAGTGTCTATTCCTTTGTTAGGTCTAATGCTCCTTTTTTTTTCAGGCAGACAACTTTTATTTTAAACGTGTTTACTGCAGTCAAAATGGCACATTGGTTTGTGTTAAATAAAAACTTTCAAAGATATAATCATTCCTCTTTCTTATTTTGCTTAATAACATTTAACTCTGCATGTCATCCCTGAAATTCTGACAGAATCACACGTCCAAGTGTGAACTGTGTCACTGAGTAAACACAATAAAAACATGTATTATCTGCAGCATTCTTCATTAAAATGACTCAACTCTATTAACGTATTACAGAAAATATACATACAACACGCGCACTTGATATTGCAGACCATTGCATTAGTTAATACCGTACATTCAGCAAGGACTTTTACTTTAATAAAGTAATTGTAAAAGCAAGTACTTATTTACTTTTACTTAAGTAAGAACAGTAATATGCTACTTCTACTTTTACTAGAGTACATTTTTGTACTTATACTTAAGTACAGTGTTTGAGTACTTTCTCCACCACTGCTCATTGTACACAGTGGGGATGACTCAACCACATCAAGATGTAGTTCAATATCTGTAAAACTGTTCAAGTTTTGTCAATTTGTCAATTAAATGTGGCGTCTACTCAAGGGAGAGTAATGAGCGTAGTTTTCCTAGTATCTTTTCCAACTGGAAACCAGTCAAAATAGTGCAGACACATGCCAGGGCTGGGAGAGGGGTATGGCATTATCCACACCCAGCTGAAGACACAAAAACACAACTGTTACATACTCATAACATTCAAAATCGTTTAATACCTATTTGTAACTAACTCATTTCGACTCAGTTAAAACATAAAAAATCTAACAATGACCTAACCGTGTGACCTTTTAGATCTTTGCTCATTTTTGCAGTTGTGTGCGTCAACAAAATCACAATTTACTTTGTGCACTAAAAGCTTGAAAACTGTTTCCCTGTTCAACTTGGAGAGCCAAGCGAAGCAGGTGTCTGTGAGGCCTAACAAGCTCTTGTGGATGATGTCACGTGCACTAACGAAGCTGTCTCCAAACCAGCCTGCTGCATTCATGGCCTAACTCTCTTCGGTAATTTATGCGCAGCACGAGGAATAGAGTAACAGAAAAGGGGGAGACGTTAGAGCAGGGGCGGTGGGCTTGAATATTAGTGCGCTACCCTCCCCTGCAGAGCGAAACTGTGTCATAATGCTGGACTGCTTTTATGATTCAAATCAAGGCTTTTGTCTCTGCGAGCGACCGGCTCTGCGCTGTGCAGCAGAACAACTAGGCTACTATATGCCTGCTGCAGAAAATGAGTCCACAGGGCTGAAGAGGTGCTGGCTCAATTGAGAGAGCTGAACTAAAAAAGTCCGGACTCAGATTCTCAACCTTGTCGTGGGGGAAACAGAGATGCCCTCTATCTGCTCGTCTGCTGCCCTGTAAACACAATTCACTCTCTTATCAGCAATTAATCAACTCCAAACATGCAAACAAACAAGCTTACACATAATTGGACACATTCCAGTCTGCCTAAACAATACAGAAACTATCCAGTCTGGAAGATATCTTTGTTTTGAAATTCAGCCGTGCATTTAAAACACAAGTTTAAGTTTGAGAAATAGACCAAAATTAGCATTAATTTTGGAAGTTTCATAAATTCTCAGCAGTTTAGGCCCATGGGCGTATTTGGTTACTATTCATTATTGTTTCTTTTAAGCAAATTATTTATGTTTGTTCTGTGTTATTTAAATCTGGTTGGAGTTTGCATGTTCTCTCCGTGCATGCGTGGGTTTTCTCCAGGTACTGCGGTTTCCTCCCACAGACCAAAAATATGCATGTTAGGCTTATTGGTAACTCTAAATTGTTCCCAGGTGTGAGTGAGAGAGTGAATGGTTTGTATCGTTTGTCTCTATGTGGTCCTGTGATGGACTTGCGACCCGTCTAGGGTGTACCCCGCCCCTCACACAGTGGTTGCTGGACATGGGCACCGGTGACCCCTGTGACAAAAGTGGAAGAAGTGGGTAAAAAAATAATGGATGGATGAATGGATAATCAGATATATCTGAATAGTCCTACCCTTAAATATGGTTGCATATTTATCCATCCATTATCTTTTACCCACTTCTTCCACTTTTGGGTCACGGGGGTCGCCGGCGCCCATGTCCAGCAATCACTGTGTAAGAGGCGGGGTACACCCTGGACTGGTCGCAAGTCCATCACAGGACCACATAGAGACAAACGAGACAAACAATCATTCACTCTCTCACTCACACCTAGGGACAATTTAGAGTTACCATTCAGCCTGACACGCATGTTTTTAGTCTGTGGGAGGAAACTGGAGTACCAGGAGAAAACCCACACATGCACAGCGAGAACATGCAAACTCGCCCCAGAAGTGCCCCCGGACCGGGATTTGAACTGGCAACCTTCTCGCTGAGAGGCAGCAGCTCTCCCAGTTGCGCCACCGTGCTGCCCCATATCTGCACAGAAAATGTTTCAATCGCTTCAACGTCTTGCTTTTGATTGTTGAAATCTTCTGAATCATCAGACTAAAGCTAAAATCAATTGTTTAAATAGAATTCTATTTAAAATCGACCATTTAATGCCAGTAAATAGAGATTGTGAACTTTAAGATGAAAAAGTAAACAACAACAATAAGGGAACTTTGGTTTTGCTTTTCTTGATCTATCGTAAATTGTGGCAGTGAACACCCCCAGCTAATCTAAAATAAAAAAAAATAAAAAAAAATATCTTATTGTTCCATATTTTCCTAATAAAGCACTTTGCTCTCAAACTGCAGGTTTACTCGTGGTTCAGTTTCTAAAAGCAGAATGGGAGGCAGAGCTTTCAGTTATCAGGCTCCTCTCTTGTGGAACCAACTTCCAGTTTCTGCCCATGAGGCTGACACATAGTCCAGTTTTAAGACTGGGATTAAGTCTTTCCTTTTTGATGAATCCTCTAGTCAGGATTGGCTTGTTTTCCTGACCTATCCCTTACTGTTATAGGCTCAGCCTACTAGAGGACAAATTGACCTTATTTCATCAAATGAATGGTTACAAATTAATACAAATTAATACTATAGTTTGTATTTGTAATTATTTCTATCTAACATATGTTGTTTATTTATTTATTTATTTATTTATTTTTATCTTTCCTTCAGAGGGACCTGCTCACCTTCTCACTTCCATTCTGGACCTGCCGTTCTGTGTCCGTTTTTCCTTCCTGTCCTCTCAAACTCAGCCGGTTGAAGCAGATGGCCACTTGTCCTTGACCTGGTTCTGCTGGAGGTTTCTTCCTGTTATGAGGGAGTTTTTCCTTTCCACTGTTGCCTTGTGCTTGCTCAGGATGAGAGACTGCGACAAAATGAAGACCCAATGCAATCTGCTAGCTACCCTATCCTATCTTGGATAAATAACATTACAAATTGAATTTTTATGTATATAAATGTATACAGGTGGTCACCGACTTACGGCTCCATCGACTTACGGCGTTTCGGACTTACGGCGCCGCCCCCAGTGACGTCATCACACCTTACGTTGTCTTTTTTATGCAGCGTTTTGGTTTTTTTTTTTTTAGATTTTTTTGGAGTATTTTGTTAGCTAACTGCTTGGAAACACATTAAAACAGCGTTCTAAGTGCACAGTTGTTGTTTTACATAGAAAAAAACATGTTTAAAAAGACGTTACAGCTGCCATGTGCGTTCGGTCAAAAATCTGGAGTTACGAACGCCACGTGGCCGGCGCTCCGACTTATGGCAAATCGAGTTACGAACGCGCCGTAGGAACGGAACCCGTTCGTAACTCGGGAACTACCTGTATTTGTTCAGTGCTCCGCACTATATAAATAAACTGAATTGAACTGAATTGAAAATCATGATATTTCCATTATATCAAAATTGAAAACCCCTTTAAAACATCTTGCACAAACATTTGTTTCAGAACAGTCCATAGTTTATTTTGTTTTCCTTTTTATTCTGGTTGGTATAGGATGCACTTAGTAAATTTAGTGAAGTCTCACTTATCATTAAACACTTGTCATCTTCTGTGTTTCCAACTCTCTTTCCCTACACAAACACATAAACAGAACAAATAAATCAGAGATTTGTTTGTACTGCAGAGAACTTGTGGGAAGTGAAACCCTGGGTGACAAAGTTCTCGAGGAGGACTCAGGGAAATCTCCAGTCACACAAACAAAGATGAGACAGGTCAGAATTTATGACTCTTTTCCCATCTGCGAGCAGAGCAGCACACTCCTTTGAACAGTATTAGCACTGCTCATAGATGTAAAGCTGAAGAATCAGCTGTTCAACCGGTAAACTGAACTGGGCCATATTAGCATAGGTGTTTATTGTGAGACCTGTGTTTGGCAGCACCTTTCTGCATCCAGCTGCACAAAGTATTCTTAAAAGCTTCCCTTTGAGCATTTAATGGGTTTGGATACTCTTCACTGTTGTGGCACACAGAGCTAACAGAGAAGCTTTCATTCAGACATGAATGTGAATGATACTGCACATTTGCAGTGTAAAGAATGAAAACTGATCAAAACCTGTTAAATGAAGACCACCCTTGGTAAAAACTCTGTTATTAGCATTCAGCAGGCATCTCCATATATTCAGTTCCTTATCTAAGTTTTTCAAAAGCTCCCAAATATTTTATCTAATTTAGAGCTGGCATTTTGTTTTTTCTCAGCATAAATAATACAAATGATAAATGGTCCACACTGATTGGATTTAAGGCCTTTTTAACCTCTCCGGGTTCTGCAAACACTGCAATGGCCCTTAATTCACCCATTCACACACATGTTTTTATATTTTTATTTAACCTTTATTTATACAGGTAGCCTCATCGAGTCACGGGGACTCATTTTCAAGATATAACTGTTTTAGACAGACAACATATAGACTAAAGACGACAATAAAAACAGTTAAAAACAACAGTGTTATAAAAACAACACAAGCTTTATAAAACAAGCGAAAATACTAAAAACAAGAACACTTTTTTTTAACTTAGATTTTTCTAAAGACTTCAGCAAATGTTTAAAATCCCTTAAAGAAACCAAAGTAGACAGCTTCAGCTCTTGTTGCAAGATGTTCCAGGTTACAGGAGCAGAGTAAGAAAGGCCTTTTGGCTGAGCTCGGTGTGCACTGAGGGAACGCTGCAGGTAATGAAGCCCTGAGAGTGCACGCTGTAACTGCACTGACGACGTGACATGTGGGAGGAGCTATAGTGAAAGAGTCTACGTGGTGTTGATGATATTATACTGAGGTCAGTAGGGGAGTTCAGTATCTTGCTAAACACACTGTGGCAAGCTGCAGGGGCTGGAGATTGAACCCTTGACCCTCCAGTTGGAGGCTGACCTCCCAACCACTGGACCGAACCTACACAAAAACTTCACATCCATCCACTGTTACTGCCCGCTAGTTTCTATTTAGGCTTTTGGAGAGCTGGTGCCAATCTCCAGTGATCATTGGTACACACTGAACAGGTTGATACAAATATAGTTTTGTTTATTTATTTACAAACACAACTGATTGATTGAATGAATTACGCAAAGCTGTCCCAAGTTCCTCGTGGATAGGCTAATGTAGGAATTTCCTGCCAGAAATGCTTGTTTTAGGGCATTTCTCCCAAATGATCAGTTGTTAAACCAAAAATTTCCCTTGTCACTAATACTGTGAATGTTTAATCAATAAAGACAAAATAGTATATGTAACTTGCTATTGTCGTAGCATGAGAAGTAGCAGCCATTGCCCTTTCTACAGGCTTGGCGACCTTTCAGTGAGCGCACTGCACTCCCTGTGATCAAGGTACTAACAGGGCAGGCAGTGTATGTGGACACAGAGGACGTGATGACTTTACCACCCAGGCCAGACTGATTTATGTGGGAAAAGCCTGGGGAGCACCAACAGAGAGAGTGGATAGAATGAGAAAGTCCGCTACAAAACGGGTCACAGCCAGTCAGCAGCTGAGACCATGTACAGACAGATGTTGAAGCCAATCGTTGAGCAGGATTCAAGTTACAGATTTGATTTGATCCCTCCCTCAAAATTATCTGATCTCAGTCAGTCAGTTTCACTTTAGTTTCCTTATGAGTTGCATCGAATCATGACGCTCATGGTAGTTTTGTGTTTAACAGCACCAGCAGCCCTCATCAATGCTCTCACTCAACTGTAATCAACAGTGATAAGATAAGGGCTCTTTGCTCCAGCTATGTTCAGGAAAGTCAAGCTTTTTCAGCAAGGAAAGAAACACCTCTGCCTTTCCCATGATCCTGCATAGTTGTTTGTTCAGCCATCTGCTGAACCCAGCCACTGCCGGGTCAGTTTTTCCAAGTAAATACACAAATAAGTAGAAGAGATTCCAAATCAGTGCTTCTGTTTGTACAGTACCTTACACATTTTGAAGTAAAGCTAAAGTAGTGGTGTAGAGGTGGATCAGGTTGTTTGAGGTTCTTGTCCTTTACTGAAAAGCATTATAAACACTTTATTTAAATTGTGCCTAATTGCACTATAATTATTGATTCCACAATTTATTTATTCATCAACAGACACTAAAGAAAAAGGTTTCTGGTGCTTTGTCCATGTTCTTACATTCTGCATCCCCAATCGCTGTGATTCTTTGGTCCAGTTTTCCTTCCACCCACTCTCTGACATGCACACACAGGGTGACTTGGAGTCTGGGGCTGCTTGCCTAAAGTAAACATTCACGAATGATGGATCTTTCTTTGCATTGTGGGAAGAAGTGTTTGACTTTCACACAAAGTCTCTAAACGACTATTAAATCATGTATGTGTGCCCAGGTCTTGTTGCTGCAGAAATCTAGGCTATAAATGAAAGTTTTTCTAAGACTTTTGTTTTTAAACCCTTTGTTTCTTAATACATTTTTTTATCTTGTGAGGCAGAAGATCAAAATATGGGACAATTTTAGGACTTACGGGTTAATTTTCATTTCCTCAAGAATTGAATTCATCCACTTATCAAGTTGAAACAGTTCTTGACCCATTCAGACATAAATTTACACACGGGTGGACAGTGGACTCACATTTATTGCAATGATCAACATCCACACATGTAAGACAGTGCGATTAATGTCTCCGTGAAGGAACTCTTTTCAAATAGTGTTAGAGAACATGCAGCTGAGGGAAGCTGTAGTGCCACGACTCTGCTTCCGTGTGAAATTGCTACTTAAGACCACCATAAACAGCTGCTGGACAGTGCATCCTTCACCCCAGCGTCCACCCCCAACACAATGTTCTAGTACCTCTCAGCTTCCATGAGGCTGTAAATCTTAAAGGGAGAACAGAGGTGTTGGCGACTTGCTGAAAGGGGTCCAGGGAGAATCGTGAGGTTCAGTGCAAAAGGTCAGGTCTGTGTTAGCAGGACCGGCGCTGAGACTTTGGGATGATACCCACTCATGACCTAACACACACATTTAGGATTGCACTGTCCATCCTCAATGAGCCATGCTTCCAGTCCTCTGTTGTCAGGATTAATAGAACTGGTTCAACAAAGAGGGCACCAGAGGCCTACAGCAACAAGAGGACTTAGCTAAATAAAAGGCAGAAGGTCATTTGGGCCATTTTATAAAACCATGTTTTAAAACATGTAATCTGACGAATAACATATACAATGACTTGAGATTGCAAAATTAAAGCAGTGGCAGCCTAGAGAAGTGTTTCAAGTGGCATATGCTCCAGTAAAAATGTCCAATAAAAGACACGTAGAGAAAAATGAGTGAATTATATCTGCGAATGATCCCACATTTGCCTCTGAAAACCAGAGGAAAAAGACATGGAGGGGTCCCCTGCTCTCTGTTCATCCTCTATCGCTCCTGAGTCAATTGTTGGGGAAGCTTGGTGTCAGCCCTGCGCCATCAATCACCCCCTTTCAGAGGAGGGCAGACAAGACGGGACCCGCCCCCCAGGACAGGGGGGTGGAAGTTCTCATGCCCTCCCCGCCTCCTAAAGCCCCGCTCCCCTACAGACAGAACTCCGACAGCTGGTCTGGCCATTAGGGGTAGGCCAAGACCTGAGGGCCCCTGCACAGCAGCAACAGCTGCCAGCCCACTGCCCTCGATCACCCCTTCAGCACAGCTCTATAAAATCTGTATTAGAACAGCAATTTATTGTCATCCTCTTACATTCCTTCACATTACGTGCCATAGCCAGTACCAAGAGCACTACACTTCAGAGATTTTGTAAAAATATTGCAGAGATAATTGTCTCTAGACATGGTTTTATAAATGTTCATTAAAAAAAAAAAACAGTTGCTTTTTTCCCCCCTCTTCCCTTAATTTACAATTAGTCACATTTTTCCTTGGAGAAGTTCTATCTTATATTGCTGTTAAATTACAAAATATATTAGTCATTTATTTGTGATGTATTTTATGTAGTTAGAAAGGTGGAGGTGTGGCCTGTTCAAAGGGAAAGAAGGTGAGAGTCAGCAAAATTGTTGGAAACTTGTATAATTGTGAACATAATTCAAGATTCATTTTACCTCTGTTCAGCATCAGCATGCCCATTCTTGAATAACGTATCTTACATAGATTTACGTCACATGTTTGTCTTAGCTGTCAATGGAAGTGATTTGTCTTGCAAGCTTCTCCAGCAAAGCTTTGCTTTTTTTTTTTTTCCAACAGTAAAATCACTGCAAAGTAATATTTACCCGGCTGAGACGGCATTTACAATACAAATATATTGGTGTGTACGTGATTTCAGGATAAGCTTTCATTGGAAGATTGCTGTTTGCAACGAGTGTTGATTGAGATAAATGCCTGCGTGTAAATGTGTGTGTTTCAGTGAGAGAGAAAAAGACAAGAAGCTGGAGCGTTAGAGAAGATTACGCCACACACTCCCTCAGGATGCTTGTTATTCATGCACTACTGGCGGCTCAGTGGTTCCCACACTTGTACACTGAGGTGAGCGAGGCGGCACCCACAGCCCCACCTGTGTCTCTTCATGTTCCAGCAGAGCCCTCCTGAGCCGGGATTTTCATTAAGTAAAGAGCAGGGGGGAAACACTAAATGTGACTGGTTTTAAATCAGTACAACAGTTAGTGTGTAAGAGTGCAGGTTCACCACGAACATGTTATTACTTTCAAAGCAATTAAAACTGGGATAATCAAATATACCTGTGAAATTATCTCCTTTCCACAATTGCTTATGATTTAAAACATTTCATTCTGTTTTTAATGACTGCACGATAAGTTTCCATGAAACTTAAACTTCAGTTTCGTGAACATAATTATTAATAATATTATGAACTTGAATTAATAAAGTGCCATTCATGACAGCCAAAATGTCTTTCCATAGGGAACTAGTAAAAACAAAGCTCTCAACAAGCTAGCTCCATCTTATATTACAGATCTTAGTGTTCCATCTTTTCCCAATAGAGCATTTTACTCTCAGACTGCAGGCTTACTTGTGGTTCCTAGAGTTTCCAAGAGCAGAATGGGAGGAAGATCTTTCAGCTCTCAGGCTCCTCTTGTAGAACCAACTTCCAGATTCTGTCTGTAAGGCTGACACATTGTCCAGTTTTAAGTCTGGACTTAAAACTTTCCTTTTTGATAAATCCTATAGTTAGTGCTGGCTTGCAATGCTGCTATAAGCTTAGACTGCTGGAGGACAAATTGACCACATTTCTTTTAATGAATAGTTGCAATTGAATAGTTTTCATTTGATACTATTTCTATCTTTAACATGTGATTCTCCACCTGCCATTGTGTATCTGTTCCTCCTTCCTGTCCTCTCAAACATAACTGGTCGAAGCAGATGGCCGCTTGTCCTGAGCCTGGTTCTGCTTGCGGTTTTCTTCATCATGAGGGAGTTTTTCCTTTCCACTGTTGCCTTTATGCTTGCTCAGGATGAGGGTCTGCGATGAAGTTAAACTCAAAGCAGTCTGCTTGTAGGAAGAGCTAAGTTAGACTGTAGGCTCTGGTTAATACTGTACTTTGAAAGTATCTAAGGAAGAAGCACTGCCATTATTGCCAGTAAAATGATTTTAGATTGAAAACTAAAAAACTCTTTCAGTATAATAACTGAAGTTTGTCATGAATAATGAAGAACAGACTAGTGTTAAAAAAAAAAAACCTGAGGTTCTGGGGCAGGGTATAAAGATTAAAAATATGAGGAAGGCACAGAAAAACAGGTACATCATGGTTCAGATTTTATACAGTTGGATTTTGTGGAGTATCAGTGATGCCAATTCCAAGATTGTATAAAAATATTTTGATGCAGCAAAGTTTGACCAGAACACCTCTCAGTATTGTCACATTGTTGACTGGCAGCAATTAATGTCCAACATATATGGTACCTTGGACGGGCTGTCCAGTATTGTATGGTTTGAATCCTTGCTTCATTCAACAATCCAGTTTACTTTGTCAGCCAAGCAGTCTCCGTGTCCACTGTAGAAGCTTCTGGCCCCTTTAAACAAGCGCACTGAAGCAGTGGGAGAATTTATGTGTCGTAATTCTCACCATCTTCTTCTTCATCGCATTAGACTGGCTGTGGAGCAGAATAAGATCCAGTCAAAGATGCTATTGTGCACAGACATGGCAGAGGAGCAGTTGGACTTTATTAAAAGTGGCAGATGATGCTCGGTGGTCATTGTAGGGAGCGAGAGCAGGGCTCAAGTCAAGATAACAGGGTGAATGTGGAAAATGGAGGGCTTATTGGACACAGATTGAAAGGTGGACGGACATTCCTTTCTCACTCTTTGGTCAGCTTCAGGGCACACTTGAATGATAAGGAAGGCAGAACTGAAATACGAGCGGGTGGGGCTACAGTGAACTGTTTGGGGGTCAACATGGCTTTAGTACTGTGGGCCTGAGGCTGCTTCAAGACTGAACATTTTGATTGTTGTCTGCTGTTTGTAGTTTTTTTCCAAACCACTATTCATGCATGTCAAGGCAAAAAAGGACCTTCCGGAGTATTTCTAAACAAACTATTCATCCTTTTTTTTTTTTTTTTTTTTTTTTTTAAGCTATGCCACACAAATATTTATGTTCAATAAAAATACAAAATGTAGACATCTCAAGTTGTGCTTACTCTTAAACTGGCACTGTTGATATTTTCTTTATGGGCTACTGAAACTAACAGTCTAAAAATCAGATGAGGGTGTTGGAAGTGTCTGATAGCTGCAGACATTCCACCCCACACATCCATGGGCAGATGGGAGGGCTCTCAGTAATTCCACTTTTATTAAAATATATTTAAAATAAACAACATGCCGGTCTGTATCAAGAAATGAACAAAACCACCATGACAGCTGGATCTATAGCTCCTGCTCACAATTTGGAAGCTCCTCAAAGCTTCCATGATGTTTTTCCCTCTTACTGTAGTCTTTCATTTAGTTTCTTTCCTTTTTTTTTCCTCATCTTCCTCCTTCTGCACCTTCATCTAGTTTTGTACAAACAGCTGTTCAGCTAGCACTAATCAGCCTGCTCCTTTAATCTGTATTCCTTAGTTTGTGCTAACCCACCCATCACCACACCTCTCATTATATCAAACTCTTGTTCTCCTGTCTTCTCTCAGTCTTTTATTGCTTTACAACATTCAAAATATTAATAATAAAGAAAAAAAAAACAGTAACTCCCCTTTACATGCAGTGATAAGTAAATGTGCTCCAGACATTACACTATTACTGAAGTTGGTTTTATTGTTTGGGCAATTTTACAACATGCCTTACATTGACCCCAGTGGTCTGGTCACCGTCTCTCCAGCAACCAATGAAGGAAGTGTGATAATGCACAAACCAGGAGGTTACTCGGGACGGCCTGACTGTTGAGTTTGTCACACATCCCTGACATTTTCAATTTGTCTGTGCCTGCTGTTCAGTTATATTAATCTACTAATATCCTGTGCCTGCACATGTGAGCCCCTGATGGTTCCAAGCCGCCAGTAGGAATTTCCAAAAGAATGGTATGAGGTCAGGAATGCCAAAATATGATGCATTGGATTAGCCAGCATCCTGTCAAAATTGTGACTGTGTTGCAGCCATCTTCCCAGGATGTAGCGGAAGAGAAAGGCAATCCAGACAATCCAGACATTCCTGGGCGCTGTAGTGTTCTCTTGCACTCTCTAATTTGAGAGCAACTGTCAGGCCCTGAAAACCATCCACCGTTAACTCTAGGTGAGGAGGTGAGAGGATCACACTCCTGGTTTGTAGCAATTTAGTCTCAACTAAATAAGTGTGGTGAGCAGGATGCACTGTAATGTAGGACAACGAACTGCAAGTTTGGCATCAGTTAATTTTTGTTCCAGATTTTCCAAATAAATATTGAAATTGATATTTAACACACAAATGGTAAATCAGGATCTTGTCAGTCCTTAAAATGTGTGTTCAATAATCATCAGACAAAATGTTATAGGACAGGATAAAAAAGCAAATCCAACATTTTCAATGGTTTCAACAAATTTTTAGATTGCAGGAAGCATATGTTGATCTAAATTTTATTCAAAATATTTTTTCATCAAGTTGTCCAAGACATCTTTGTTTAAAGTCCTACAAAACAATAAAATGTTGGAAATGGCACTGATACTATTTTCTGAATTAAAAAAAAAAAGTTTTGTGTAATTTATTTTGTTTTCCCATGACAAAGAATTTTATGTACATGTTGCTCTGCATGCAAAAAGTATCTAGTCATATTTCTTCATTTGTAATGCTTTTAATAAAAGCAATAATGCATTTTTTCTGCTTTGTGTTATACAGTAATTATGTTGGCATTTAATACAATAAAAACTACAACAAATGGAAGCTTTAAAATATTTAACAATACATATGTGTTGTTAAACTTGTCATAATTTGGTCCTGTGTTTGGAACTGCTGTGTGTTTAGGTGTGCTTATGGGCAGAAGTTCTCACACTGTGGCGAACATGCTGAGACACGAAGTCCTCAGGGGATCCCAGATGTGGACTACACTCCGCTTTGTACTAACCCCTAATTACACTATTGGCTGCCTTATGGGATATAATTACTGGAAGACGTCTGTGATTCAAACTAGCGGATTCAGATTGATTTATTTTCCTTATCCTCATCTCTACTACACATGCATGCCCTTCCACAAACACACACATTTAGAGACATTAGTTCTGAAAATACGAGCACTACACTGTGAACACCACTAAATGGGTCACTACCACTAAGTAGAAAGAGGAAGAGACACATTTAACCTCTGTATCCTTGTAAAGAGAATGGTTTGTTCCACTGAAAAGAAACTTTTAGTACACATTCCCAAACACAACAAAAACAAAGATATGGTGTTACCTTGAGTTCACCTTTACACCATAAACCTTTTACATACTTCAGCTTGCTCTGTCCACTGACGGGCGTGTTATTACGGTAAGTCCCACAGTTAAATTGGCACACGGCTCTATAATCCAATCAACAACCTTTATGACTGTTAGATATCAAGCTTGTGATGGCTTAAAAGTCTGTAAATGAAAATATTAAATCTTAATAAAACTGAAATATTAAAAATCAGACCTAAGACACAGAGACAAAGTTGAAGTGAAACACAGCCCGGCCGGTGAATCCAGCAAATCAAAAACAAAACAAATACAAAAAATACAATTATTTCTCTCTGAAGCCAAAAAGAAGGCAAAACTTAATACTTGTTAAATTAATATTTATAGTCTTCTTGAGACGAAACCCAATATACTGTTAATTTAGTACTCGACTGCACAAATTAATTTAATTAAAATAAAGCTTGTGGTGTACTTTTTAATTTCTCTACTACTACTCTGTTTTCCCAGAATTAATTTTAAACATATTCAATTCTTAATGGTCTTCTTTTCATATAGTTAAAAAAAAATTCTTCATGAATTATAACTTTTTCCATGAACTAAAGACAGGAATAAAACATGTTATGAGGTTTCTATTAAGACTTTTTGGAACTTTCCTCAAAAACACAGCTCGCTTGATTAAAAATCTGTATAACACTTTTGGTGCATGTGCTCAGTTCTTGGATTGATCTTTACAGTATTTATTTACTTAATTTTTGCTTGAATGTGTTGTCTTGTAAGTGCATCCAAGCCTCCATCCATTGCGACAAGAGCTTGATTCAACATTCAGGTTGCGCTGATGTGCAGGTGAAGTGGCTTTATGTGCCAATCTATAAATTAATTTATGTGGATGGGTTAGTGCTGTCTGTGGGACTGAGAGACTTGTGAGATAAATTTTCTGTTATTGTTTTCAGCTGGCCGGAAATACCGTATATGACTTATGACCGACTTACAGTAATTCTATCTGATGAATCTTTGTGAATATTCGGGACTCATGGCATTTTCTTTTAGCAGCGTGCTTTGGAGAGTGGGTTTTCCCACACATTTAGGAAAGACCATCAGAGGGGTCTTTTTTACTCACACTCCCATGAAAGAGCTGTTTCAACAGCTTGTTCTACTTTGTAATTCCAGTTTCTCCTGCAGGATAAACAGGCAGGGAGAAGGCAGGACTGAAGGCCAACATTGCTACAAGAGTAGCCTCAGGGATACAAGGAGGCAGAGGGTCACAGTAGAATGGGAGCACGGGGTCATAAAGAGAGGATGTGGGTAGCTCCAATCAATGGATGTTTCATTTAAATTTGACCTTTTGTCATTTTACACAAATTAACTGAACTGTTTCAAGCTCATTTGAAATAAATATATTTGTACAAAATGGCCTGTTACTGACTGAGTTGGTTTTATTTTCAAACAACATGCAAGGCTGGTTTCAGAGACGATCTGTTTGAGATATCTTGATAAAAGGCAAAATTAAAAAAAGTGAGAAAATAATAATGTACCACTGAACAGTTTCAGGAGTTCTGTAGTGTCAAATCCCCAACGAATAAAACAAAAACAAACCACTTATCACACCACAACTAGGTGCCATCACTGCGACTGACGAAATCGAGGCTGCACAAATGAATGTGAAGCACTGTTTTAATAAAACCCACATCTGAGTTTCTGTAGGGACATCAAAGAAGGGCAAAATGCAGCAAGTCTTCAGGAATCCTGTCTTTGATGTGACACCACTGAAGGGGTCTGCGTGACTAATGCCTAGATTTCCTCTTCAGCAGCTTCCAGCATCATGTCTGATCCAAGCAGAGTGTCATGCAACCTTGCAGGAAAAAAGCTTCATTTTGACTGCAGCTTCTAAAATGAGAGGTTTGACCTTTACTGGGCTGATAGAAACTTTTGAACAGATGCCATTGTCACACTACCTGTTGTAGAGTTGTGTTGATTTTTGGTCTTTTGGCACATCTGTGTGGCTCCAACAAGATCTTTAACCCTGCTTTAACAAGGCTCGAAACCTGTTTCATGTATATGTACTGATGAGAGCTGAGGCCTAAACATTGGCATGTTCAAAGCAACAAGAATGACTAAAGTGGCAAGCACTGTGGACATCCAATCCTCCTGATGACAGAAACACATGCTCTGTTTGGACCAGCTTGATGGCAAAGACACCCGGCCATCCAAACACAACATATTCAATTTTTTTTCCAGCATTCAGTCTCATCTATTCGCCTACATGTTTCCTTGAGCAAACTTAAAAAATAAAATAAAATCATATCCATCAAAGATAGGCCACTTCAGGGAGGTTTCAGTAGCTCTGGTGTTTTCTGTGAGTGACCTCTGTGTGTGTCTTATTTTGGATTTGCTGCTCCACGTGCAGATGGTGGGCTGTGTGTGTTTGTTTAGGCTGCTGGGTGCAGGGGCTTCATGTGGGAAAAACTGCTCTCTGCACTGGATCACTGAGAGAAAGATAAGAAAACACAGTGGCCTTGGGTGGACATGCATCTTTTTTTTTGTGTGAGAACCTTTTTTCAGTTCTGTGTTTTATCCTCATGCGACAAAGGAAAGCTTCCTTGTTCCCTCCTTCCAAAATCTGCTGAAAAAAAGCAGCCGCAGGGTTAAGGAACACGCTGCATGTGCACAGTTGCAGAATTAATTTAATTCAGTACAATAATTTTTGTTGTAGATTTCTTAATTTAGCAAAGCCGAACACAGCTTCTGTGAATTGCATCATAAAGTGCAATTGTTCCAATGCAGAAACGTTCTGCAACCATTTTACATTACATTTCTCACTTTGTGGATTAAAATAGATTGTTAAATTGAAAATTAGCATATGCAGTGTGTAATTGTGCCCTTCTTGTTTTTGCAAAACCAAAATACTAATTTGTACACGCCACAAGAATCCTGGAATTTTAGCGTGTCCCTGTATTTTTAGATTTTTTCCCATCACCACTTGTGTTCAACGTGGGAATCAAGGGCAGAGATAGGAGGATGTGGGAGAAAATGAATTCTCTGCTCATCAGACACAAAACCATTTAGGGGCAAATGTCACATATAGATCCCATTTTTTAACCTCTTCTCTTGTTTCATAACTTTAACTCATCCCCTCTACAAGTCACTGAGTCTCTGGGAACCTAACGGTAGATGTAACGATAAAACATTGACTTGTCTATACGTGATTCTCCACTTAGTCCTGTCAAGCAGATCTCTATCTCTCCATTAAAGAACACCAAATTTACTCCGCTGCCGTGTTACGAGATCTTTTGCTGGGAATCAAAAGTCTGAAAAGATTTTATTTCAGATCTTTGAGACAAAGCTGTTGAATAATGTCTTTGGGAACTGGTTTTCAACTCTATCTGCATCAACCAGTAATGAGCTCCTTTTTCCTCTGCCCAAAAGCAAATACAGTATATATCACCTGAAACAGGCACACATTCCAGTGCCAGCGCCATGGGAAAGCTCAAAGCAGGAGCAGGACATTGTTTTCAGTGAGCATATTAACAGAAATGACAAAAGACTAAGCAATGTAAGTTATAAACATGTCAAAGTAAGAAAAATTAAATCTTATTTAGGACTGATTTACATTTGGAGTAATAACGAAGTCACAATGAGAGCACAGAATGTCTGCTTCTGTTCTGGTCCTCCTTTGTGGCGGTTGAAGAAGCCCCGTGTGTGGTCTCGGCGGTTTTCGTCTTCAAGGAGTGAGCTGATCTCTCAGACACTTCAGGCTGCAGTCTCACACACGGCCACTGATGAGCGCCATAAAGAAGAGGTCCAATGAGAAAGGCCTGTTTGATCCGGCCGCAGCCAAGCAGCTTGCCAAGTTGCCTTTGTCTCAGCGAGCACACCACAGCCGTCACACAGACTGCTGTCTACCCGCTGCTCTCTGCTGCGGTAAGGGGCATCATTCACAGGCTGCAGTGCCAGAGGCTGCAAGGAGGAGGAACACTAAAACAGAAGAAACGGGTTCAAACATCCAACTGGATGTGTACTTGCATCATACTACAACCACATTTTGTTCTGCATGTGTTTCTGCTTTCATCACGCCGAGTTCTGTCAAAATCCATTGTGCAACTTGTAGGTGATTAGGTAGAAATCATTTTCCAGGGCTCTTGCTGCAATGGACTCAGCCCATCACTTTGTGGGAGACTCTGGAGGGGGTGGGGGGGTGAGTCTGTCTTGCAAAATACAAAGAGTGAAAAAGCCAACTCCAGTAAATTTGATATTGCACATAAGCAGAACCAGAATATTTCAGTCATTGTCAGGCAGAAAATAGTTGTATGAATTAAACAGCAAGATGCAACATTTAAAAGCAAAGGAAGCACAGTGTCGGCCAAAATAAACTTTGCAGTTTCTTTGAAAATGTAGAACATTAAATGTTAATTCTTAATTTTGTGTTTTGAATCTCCCATAAACTTGAAACTGGGTGTAGGAGTTCACCTTACCTGACCCTAATGCACCAACTCAACCGAACAGCCTGCTTCTTCAGTTTCACTCCTTCTAAAGTGTAATACTAACAATGGTGTCTGTATGAAAATGAAGAATTTGAAGCTTAAGCGATATCTTCAAGTAAACATGTCTTCTGTACACTTCTTGGAGACTCCAAATGAAAGGCAGAGCTTTTCTTGGTTTTTCTAAGGTAGTTTTGATGTGTACAAGATTCTCCTGTTCCTCTTTAGACAGGAGGAAACTCTAAACTGAGCCATGGATCAGGTGTAACCAGCAGGACGTTTTTCCCACAGTACAGGCCCAGATTGCAACAGCTAGATATCTGACACTAATCACACATTAAAACTCTAATGCCATTCTTGCCAGGCAGAATGGAGCGACACTGGCAGCTGCTGCTGCTCTGTCCAACAGAAGGATCTGAGATTGTACAAATATACTTCCCTGAAAGTTGAAGCAGTTTAGATTTATGTACAGTATTTGTTCCAATATTGCCATGCTAACTATTGAAATTAAGTAGATCATTTGTTAAGTAAATGTAGACTAAGTCCAGTGGAAAAAGGACCTTTTTACAGATCCAAAAGCTTAGAAAACAAAATGGAGTAAGGGCAACTCCTGAAATAACCTTTTTTTTTGTCTGTACTCTGTTTTTCCTTTAGTGACCATCTTCATTCCTGATCTAACACAGACTTCTGCTCTGGCCACAGATCAGCATTGGTTTTTCATAGCAGGCCAAAGACGGCGTCATTCATCAGGTGACTCCAAGTAGAGATTATCATTTAAGACAGAGATTTCAGGGCAGTTTTACAGCACCTGTTAGGGCTCAGTGAAGACCCGTTCTTGCAGAACCAGGCCTATGCAGCTGTTGGCTCTATCCTAAACCTCAGGCAGAACATCGTCCAGGACCAGTCTCTTTTCCCCCCCTCCTTTTTGGCTTCCAATCTGACAATGCACAAAACAATGAAGCTCCTCTGTGGGTGCTTTGACCTCAGCGAGTCTTTAATCTTATGATATGGAATATGTCTGTGGTGATCTAGTAGCCCCTGGAATGTAACTTGCACAAGAACATTTGGATTCAAAAACTGTTTCATGGAGCTGCTTGGGAGCAGTTGGAGCCTCAAACTGAATGCTGCTGTCAGAGCATTTACAGTTTGCATCTTATTTTCCACTCATGATGCTTTATGATTTTTACATACAAAAATTAATACAAGGGGAAAGTTGTCACACATTTGACAACAGTTTTACACAAACACATGATAAGACAAAAAATTCAGACAACAACTAACAAGCTGTCCGGAATACAAAGTAGCAATATGCATGTCTCAAAGTAAACATCCAGTCAAAACACACTCATGGATTATTTTTTTCCTGCTCTCTTGAATGGAAAAATGTGTGGCCCCCAGCACCTCTTTCTCAGAACTCTGGTCTCTTGAGATAGGGAATATTCAAGAGGCTAATGTGACTGGAGGGCTCTGGGCTGTCCCTCAATGGCTGCCTGCTTGTGAATGTCCATTTATAACCAGATTGGTCCAAATAAGCAGAGGAAACACTGCACTTTCCCACAGTACTGAAGGGGCACAACACGACTTCTCCTTTATAGTTCATGACTGCATGGAAACTGCACTCCCACTAAGAGCTTACAGAATGGGCAGACTGGTGAACCGTAGCAGCCCAGATAACAACTTGACTAACTCTGAATCTGATTAGCCAACATGAAATCAGCCATGCAGTGCGATAGCTGATCTGGTCATAGTTAGGCATCGGCCAGAAAACACATTCCTAAACGTAAATGACAAAATAATTCTGTAGTTTTTCTGCCAGTCAACACAGTTGCTTTGGTGGCTGACATTTTGAAGTGGTTGTAGTTTTTTCCCAAATGATTTTTGCCATCAAACTGGCTTCATATACTTTGTGCTCGTTTAGTAATTCACAAATCGAATCATTAGATTGGATAAAGAAAAGTGTGCTTGTAGTATTTGTAATTTTTATACTTATTAAATTATTTAACAAATTTAACTGATTTGACTGATTTCAGTTTCTGTCCTGTTTGTTTTCGGGTCATTCTTCAATAAATTTCAGCATTCACATTGGATTTTCTTTGAAACTTCTTTTGAAACTTGTTATTGTTATCATTTATTTATTATCACTTTTAACAGTTTTTTTCTTTATATTGTGTGAGTGGCAGCTTCCCATAGCTGTACTTCAAAATCTTGCCTGCTCTTGGGCCCAGGTAAAAGAATCTATGAGCCACCTGCTGCCACCCAGCTGAACCCAGTTGTGCTCTCTAAGCCTGTGCAACCTCCACATTAGTACATCTTGTGTTCTCTTCTCAACACGACTCCTCATCTGCATGCCTTTTTCTTTGAAGCCCCTTTTTTTATGTTTTTTTTTTTCAACAGTTCTGTTTTGTGGGTATCTTATTTCTTATGCTGCAGCTCGAGGCATATGGCCGGACTGTGACATTTGCGTTCTGGTTTTTAAAACCTCTGTAGTCATACACTGTGGAGGTTGTGACCGCTGCGTGCATTTGAGTGACAGGAAGGAACAGAGTCTTTTGAGAGGATTTACTGTGAATTAGCACGCTGATTTGATGCTCTTTTTCATCGTGCTGTGTCCTGGCAAGGACAGACTGCTCTGGCCCCTATACAGATGGGTAGATCGTATTTCAGCTATACAAACAACAAATTTATTTCAGTAATGACATGGGTTGGTCAAATGTCCCATTTATCAGCTATGTTGTTTAAAAGCTCATTTTAAAGGAAATAAATGCCTAAAAACCCTCTCTTTTTAACTGTTTATTAAATAAATGTACTTTACGTTAGCTGTTTTCTGGTTACACTTCACCACTACACTTTATCATTCAGTTGCAACAAACAGAAAAAAAAAATCACTAAAGTTTTTACATTTTTCTTTAGTTTAAAGTGGATAAAAAGAGCATAATGGTTGCTGGTGAAGTGAGCCAGCTCGCTCTAATCAGTTTGGAGGGCAGCTGTGCAACAAAGACTTGACCGGCACCATCCAGCTGGCTCAGACTCTGGGAACCAGTTAAAAAAAAAAAAAAAAAAAAAAGCTAAGATGCACTTTACACCATTACAGTCATGCATGCATGGCCTCTGTCTGCAGCTTTGCTATTTTTTTTAACTAACTTTTTACCACCCGTTTCTTTCTCCCCTTTTTCACACAGACACAAAATGAGCACAGCAAGATCACATTAATGCTCTTTGCTTTTGCTCCTTGGTTAAACTGCAATCTGTGGTTCTGGTCCAAGCCTTCTTCCAGCATCATGTGGTTCAAGAGTCCCACATTAGAGAGAACTGCATGTGGGCTGCATGTTCCGTTTCCTGCAGATTAGCTTTGTATGCATGTCTCTTTACTGTGACTGAATCAGTCTAATGTAAATAAGCATTCCTTACTTTCAACAAACCTATGGCCCCAGAAAACCGAAAGGCCCTCGTGGTTAAAAGTGAGGGGCTTCCACCAGGAGACCTAAACTCCCTTCTTCCCCAGCTTTCTCAAGCTTGACTTTTCGCCGGCGCCCCAGGCGCAATGATTTTGACTTCCCACATTTAAGAGCAACTAAAAAAAGCATCTTGAAATTGCAACCATAAGCTGTCTCCCTTTTCCTCCTCCCACACATGCTCTTACAGATGAGGGTGTCCTTTACACTGAGGAAACTCAATTCTCAAGTGAATAAATTACTTGGATTTCCTATTTCACCAGTCATTCCCAGCACAGCAATGCTCTGAGAAAGGTTCAGTGGGATGAATTCTTAGTTGGAGACTCCAGTGAGAAAACAAAGGAGGAAGCTGCTCACAGACTGCTCAAAGGAAGAAGTTTATTTTCTGACCCTGACTCCTCCACAATATGAGACATGACCTCTTCATGTCAGTGAATAGGTGATTAGGCCTTTTTTTTTTACAGCATGGCAGAAAATGTAATTATTCTGACAATAAAAGTTAACATTTGAGCAAAAATTGTGGAGTTATTGCCTTTAACTTTGCTAATGTATGTACAGTACACTGCATGCTTTATCCTGCTCAAGCAGCTTATTCAGAGGCCGTTGATGTGGTATGGAACTTGATATGTGTGAAAGTCTGACAGTTTATCCTTCACACTCAATCCAGCAAAGAAAGAGTGAGAATTGAGCATGTTAGATGTGTTCTTGTTGCACTTTCTGCAAAACTATGCTGGCTCATTCAAAGGGTCTCTTGGCTGGCAGCAACCAAAGCCTTATCACCTGAGTCTAGGCCCCACATCAGGGTTCGTATAAGTGTCTTCAAGCTTTCATGCAAAATATACGCTGACAGGTGAAATGCATTACTAACGAACACCACTCAGCATAAAGGGTAGGAGACTCAACGGGTTATGAGGGCAGTCTGCACCTGGAAGTTAAAATAATATCCACAAAAACTGCATTTCAACAGCTATACTATCACCCACTGCCAAAAATACTACATTTGTTATTAAAATAACTCAAACACCAATGGACAACGTTCAGTGAAACATTCAGAAAGTAATATACATTCTCGTTCACTTGAAGTCCCCCCAAATCAAGATGGCTGTGCTAGCGGACCCTGGTCAAAACAAAAAGACTATAACTCCATTAATCTTTAAGATGTTGAGTTAAGATTGGTCTTATCTGAGAGTTATTCACAACATACAGTTCTTCAAACTCCAGCATATTACACAAGATCTTGCATTACTGCATGAGATTATGCATAATGTCTTCCACAAGGTTTTGTTTTTACTGTACAGCACTTCGGTTGCAATTGTTGCTGTTTTTCAGTGCTTTATGAATAAAGTGGTATGGTATGGTATGGTATGGTATGGTATGTTACAGAAAATGTAACCAGATTTGTAAAAATTTGTGTGGTTAGTGATTCAGGAAAATAATGACACTTTTGCTTAGGAGCTGCTTAGAAAGAAAAACAGTACAGGTAGTCCTCGGTTTACGGCGGACTTGGTTTACGGCGTTTCACGTATACGGCCGTCGCCCCCCCAGTGACGTCATCACCCCTCGCGGACTTTTTTTGCAGCATTTTATGTTTTTTTCATTTTTTTAGGGTATTTTGTTAGCTAACTGCTTGGAAACACATTAAAACA
>JARVLU010000380.1:21288278-21320442 GCA_031762415.1 Simpsonichthys santanae
ATATTTTTTTTTTTCAGTTTTCTTTCTTTCGTTCTTTCTTTCAATATTTATTTATTTATTTATTTATTTATTTATTTATTTATTTATTTACTGACACCATCATCTATCATATAAAACAACAACTCAACAAATCTGGGTGTAGGTATATGCCAATACAATAAAATTATTGAACATTAAAATCTTGCTGCTGATTATCCATGCTGCTGCGTTCTTATAAGCTGCTATATTCATACATCTGCTCACAACGACTCATGTTCAGGCTGCTGTTTAATACACCATATAATTTCCTGGTATTGTTTAGTGTATTGTACTTTTTCTTTTTATAGTTTATATTATTGATACTTTTGCATGTAACTGGGCCCTTGAGTACACAATTTTGTTCCATCTCATGTACCACATGTGATGCGATTCGAATGACCACAAAGTCACCTTGAACAAATCTGAGTGTAGTTGTGCCACTGAATAAGATCTCAAAAGGCTCAGATGTAGCCACAGATAATCTTTTTGTTTATGTATAGGTAACCAAATGCTCTGCAAACTTATTTGATTAAGGATAAATTAATGTTTATATGATTAAAAAAATGTGTGAATGTTGTTTCTTACTTTATGGATATTGTTTTGGGCCAACTTCATAATATAGCAATAACCTTTAAAATATCAAATTACAATAATTAAATTGTTTAGGAAAAGGAATGCTACTGTTTAATTAAATCTAAAAATCCTGTAGAATTTGACTAAATCTGAGATCTTGTTATGAATCCATTAATTTAAGTCATGAATTTCAGCCAGTTGTTCCTGCAGCTACACGAACAGGTGATTCAGCCTCCATCTTCACAATGTCTCAACAAACTTGCATCAAACTCTTTTTAATACTCTTTCAGTTTCCATGACTTTGCAAACGTCAAGCCTTTGACAGGTGAAGAGGTTATAAGTGTAACGACAACCCTTCAAAGGTAAAACTTTAAACGTTTCCTCAAGTAATAAAACTGATTTATGAGGGAGTTTTCTGCAGCTCATGCGTTCGTCCCAGGACACCGTGTGGGAGGGGAACAGAGGGAGGGGGAGAGGATGAGAGGGCTAGATTGAATGAGAAGGACAGAGAGAAACTGAGAGGAACCATCAAAACAAATCTTCTCCAACAACCAAGGAAGTTTAAAATACCCAACGCCTCCCCTCCGCGCGCATGGCCGCCTAATTCCCAGCAGAACCACTGCAGATTTCAGTTGTGGGTGCGGAGGCGCGCGGGGTCTTCGCTCTGCAAGATGGACAGTTTAATAAGGACCAGGATGCGCAGAAGAATACATCTGTTAATTTTTATTTTACTTCACCTAACGACGGCTCGAGCTGGTAAAGTATCTAGCCGACCACACGCAGTTAAATAATGGAAGATGTCCGGCAGGTTGCACTTGGAACAAGTGTTGCTTAAAGTCCCGACAGGACCTCGATTGATGCTGTCCCACTTCCAAGTTTAGAGTTTTGACATGCATTTCCAACTTGGCGTCCAAAACTTCTGGTTCACTCTTTTAACTGTTTATTTAATCCTGATGTCAGGCTGATTTCTGTGATGACGCGCGTTCTGAGCGTTTTGGTGAAGCTGCAACTTGTCCACCGGAGATGCTCCAGGCAGAAATTAAAACTGTATTTTCTTTTAAAGTTATTGGAATAATGATGAGTGCAATTAGCAGTAATCTTATTTATCTTACACATCATTCAGGTTGATTGAGTCATGATGTCCCTTGCTCTGGCGGCTTTTGTCAGAAGCGCATTTTGACCGAGCCCTTCGTGCGTCAGGTCAGGGTTGAGCGTCTGTGTGATGTCATGTTCGAGTTTGTCTGTGACCGGCGTCGGTTTACCGTGAAAAGGTTTAACGTTGGCTTGAGAAGGAGCTGAATGGCTGAACTCTGAGAAGAAATGAGGAGATTAAAATTCCTGTCATGGATCTGTTTAACCCTCTGCTTGCAAAAGAAGCGCCAACACTTCAAAGCCACTTTCAGGCAAACTGAAAGATTTGCTTAATTCCCAAACCCTATAGTGGAATAATGTTTTCAGCTATCCACCTGCAATGATGTAGATTTTGATCCTTTATTATGAACTCCATGGCATTTATAAAGATGAAGTGTGTCCAGATGGTTTATTTGAGGTCATTTGCTTCCCCGCTCTCTGTCACATGCACCTGTCCTCCTTCCCCATGGCCTTGTGAAGCTATCTTCAACAGGTGCAGACTTCCTTCAGGTGCTGTGATTAAGAAAGTCCCTGCTGGAGTGTCATGCTCCAACAGCAGGTTTGAGCCCTGTGGCAACCAGAGGGGTTTGAAGATGTTTCATTTTTTACACTTTTTCACATGCAGCCGGTTTATGGCTGGAAGGATTTGTTGAAACTCACTGACTGGAATGAAATGATAGCAGGAGGAAGTGAGCCAACTGACCTTTATCACATTCTCGTGGCCCAGTGGCTGCTGTGTCCACTACTAATGAAAGCCAGTGCAGAGAGAGAGAGAGAGAGGCTGGGAAGATTTCAAAGAGCCGATCACATATGGTGGTGCAGATATCTCACTCGTGCGCTCGCAGTATAGATAATACGTTTGTGTGTCTGAGGATTTGAACGTTCTGCATGGTTGTGTGTAAAAAATTAAAAGAAAGTTTCCCATATGCTTTCTGTGTGTGTTTGAGAGAGATGAGAGAGAGCGCTCCATGTTTGCAGACAGGATGTGAGACATTCTTGCACTTGTGCACAGTTTAACCAGAGCCCTTTGTTCTTTCGTCTCAGCACATTTGTGTTCAGTTTTCTTTCCCTTTGTTCCCCTTTCTCTTTCATTCAAAAGTCCTGGAGTAGGAAGAGCTGAGCGTGCTTTTATTTTGGGTGTCTTATCTTCATCGTCCTCCTCCTCTGACATGCTGTATTCCCGGCCTCATCCAGGAGGGAAATTGTGCACGCAGGCCCCTCACTGAGTCCTGTTTGATTCAGTCCTTCTGCCACCCAGCATCAGACTCTCAAAGGAATGCAGCAAGTCCTAATTTCATTTGATCCGTTTTGCAAATTAAAAGCAAATGAAAACAAATGGAAAGGGCATCTGATTTTGGAGGAGTTCAAAAGAGGAAAATGTGCTTTTAATAAACGTTACCGTTTTTTACTGTCGAGTTTGTGTTCTTTAAAAGAAAGCATTAAAACATCCGAGGTGTCAGATATGCTGATGTCTGCATCGAGCTGCTGATGCTGCAAGTGTCACATCAAACTCTTTCTCAGACTTTTTGATGAGCCAAACTCTTTGGATTCCCTCCAAGCTTTTAATATGTATAAATGATGCTACAACACTTGTGGCGCCTGACTGAAATCTATAGTATTCCACACACATCTGGCTTCCAGAAATTTCCTTCCCTGCAGGCTTCAAAGGCTCAGCGTTTCTCCAAGCAGCTCTCAGTTGGACTAACTGGAGATCCTTCCTGTGGATTTGCCAATAAGGAGTCATTAGAACATCTATAGCATCTTAACAGGTCAGCATATGCAGCTTTTCCACAGTTTACGAGCCACAGAAGACGTTAAGAGATGAATTCCCAAACAGTCATTTGATACTCTATTTTTTTTTTAACTTGCACATGCAGGCTTTAAATGCCACAGATGTGTTTGTGTGTTTAACTTTGATTTTAGCGCCCCTGGTTACTCATCACGCTTTAATAGCTGCCTCAGTGTTAAGTCCGCGAGACTAAATGACAGCTTGGGGTTGAAACTTGAAGGAGATTTTTCATATGCTTGTTCAGCATGTTTGTATTTAGGTAAATCTTGGTGTCCGGGGTGTGTTGTTACTGTACACGGATGTGTCTGTGCGTGGGGAACTCCGTCTGATCACTTTGTGCTATGACTGTACAGTATTTTATTTAAAATGAAATTCTAGCAAACACAACTTCTTTAAATGTTAGGTATGCAAAGAGGATTATGCTTTTAGAACAGACAGACTGTTGTTAAAAAAAAAAAACAAGTCCTCATAAATTCTGAAGAGAAAAGCAAATGTGTGTGTTTGCATTGAGGGCTTGTTCAGTGCTGAGCCTTAAGGGGCAGGTGTTTTCTCCGTGGGCCAAGACGCTTTTGGCCTGTCAGCTCATCATGCAGCGAACAAGCGAGTGCAGAACAAACTGTGGAGATAGAAGAATGTGGTGCTGATGTGATCTGGAAGGAAACATGTAACCAGATTCCACCCAGATCTTCTGGCTTCCTGCACCAAAACTGTAGCTAGTAGCCCTGACAACAGCAAACAGGCGCTGACCCACACTAAGAAGGAAGTGTGGAAAGATTTAAACCTGTTACTTCTGTTTAAAAGTTTTACAAACATGTTTGAAATCTTGAACGTTTTCTGATTCAGAAAATAATACGCAGTGAGAGATTGCAACAAAAATAGAGGTCCCCCGAAGGTGAAAGGACGAAAAAGTTTTCGCCCATGTCTGCGTGTGAAGTGTCAAAATGTTTCAAAAACCGCTGGACAGCTGTGAATGAAATTCTCAGAAAGTGATTTTCTAAATCAACAACTGATATGGAGTCACTCCAATTCAAGATGGCTGCCACAGCAAACACAAAAATGGCAGTATGTTGTCAAATTTATAGTCATTAAGCTATTTGTTGTTGTAGTAGCTAAAGCTAAGTTACAACAGCTACAGCTGCTATGTATTGCTCAACATTAAAACTATGGCATTAGCTGTTAGATTCAGCACTGTGTTTGTTTAAATACCTATATATATCATATTATAATATATATTGTAATAATATAATATATATACTGTATACTGTATATAGTACAAGATTGTGCATATCGCCATTTACAAGGTTTGACTCAAACAACTCTGTTCCTTCTCATCATACAATCTTATATATTACAATAAAAGGAGGTGGGTGCAATGTTCAAGAAACGCTCAGCCATATTTATTTTATCCTGTGACTGTTATGATGGAGCTCCAAATACACAGCCAGACTATTTGCTCATTCTGATGAGATTGTGTGCGTAGTCATTATCAATCTCATTTGTGAGTTTAATTCTTCATCTCAGCCGCCCGTATTAGTTCTCGTCTGAACACAGTAGTGACAAACATCTAATCGGTAAATCTTTGTCTTAGCCCATGAGAGAAAGCGTGTTTCGCATATATTCAGCCACTTCATCGCTCATCGGTTTGTCAACATTTATCACAGATATGGACGTAAAGCTGCATTTTATGAAAGATAATATTTTATGTGAGCATGCATTTCCTTTTTTAAAATAGGAGAGCATTTCAAAAAGTCATTTAAAACTCAAATGCTACTTCTCCACTCATCCCAGGTTGTGGTCCAACGTACTATGGGACCATGTAAGTGCACAGATTTCTTTTTGGCTTCATTTCTTGTTAAAATTCCCCTCGATCCCAGAAGCAATAGCTTTTGACAGTGTAGTACTGTCTGAGTGAGAAAGAGAGAGAGACGGAGAGAGAGAGGGACATTTTCAGGCAGAGCTCAGAGTGTAGGTGGTGTGAGTCATAAAAATTGTCTTCAGAGACATTTGCTTTAGAAACAGAGACCACATTATGTCCATGTATGTCTGAAATAGTGCGGCCACAGGGTTTGGAAGGAATGAGAAAAGAGACAAAAGATGCAAACATGAAGACAGATTGGTGTCATTTCGTGGGGACAGAACTCAATTTGTGAGATGGACTGCTCAGATGTTTGCAATCTGGAAAACTGTGTCTGCTAATATCACTTGACAGTGGTGCCTTTCTCATAAATGAAACAATAAATAATTAAATAAAGCGATAAATAAAAGCAGTCCATAAGTCACACGGCTAAGAACATTTGTTTAGTTTTCACCAGGAATCGTTGGACATTTATGAAATGGCTAAAGCTTGCAGGCCCTTTCCAAACACTTCAAACCATTAAACCTGCTTTTTAAACATGTTGTGAATTTGTTTATAAGTAGTGTAAAAATGTGTCTGGCCAATCTTCTAGTAGTAAAACAGTCTGAGAGGTGAGGTGAGGTAAAGATGCTAATACAAAGCCTAATGAGATGCAAACAGAACTTGTTCAAACAGTCAGTGCTGCAGGAAATGTAAAGCGGCTGCTAAAGTTGGCAAACTCTAAATGACTTAATGGATCTAACACAGGGAAGAGATAACATCTTTCTCTGATAGCTGCATGCATTCAGGCTTCCATTACTCTGTTCCTCTGCTCAATGCTTTGTATAGAATGAAAACACTGGGTAGTTCTTTTGTTTCATACAGAATCATCAGACTTTTTGTTTTTTTGTTTATGCTGAATACTAAAGTCATCCATCAGTTTACCATTTAGTATGTTTAATGGTCATTATTTAATACACATTTAATCACAAATTGTAAAATAATCTCATTTTGTTGAGGGGATATCTGCTTGCATTTTTGTTGTTCTTTCCTTTGCTTTCTGTCAAAAGTGAGTGGACTCTTGACAGCCAGAGCTGAAACAGGTTGAACACTGGACTATACTAAACTTAAAAACAAAAAGAATGAATTATCTTTGTGTGAATGAAATACTGAACTATACTGTTGCTAGCTTGCGTTAGTGGCTGTTTTGTCAGGAGCTGCTGAAGATGGTCAGACAGAAACTCAATAAACCAGTTTAATTAAACCCATATTGCTTTGCTTTAGGATCATCCTCATGGCCCCGCTTCCTTTATACATGTGTTTATGAGACGAGAACAAAACTGGCCTTTGACTAGAAAACAAACTTTTAACTTAGCTAAACCAGCGGAAATTGATTTGTAGTCAAGAATCAAACGAGGCCTCAACAAAACAACAAAAAACTCATTTGAGATCAGGAATTTTTTTTTTTTTTTTTTTTTTTTTTTTTTTCAAAAAATCTGTAAAACACAAACATTATGGATTAGAAACCAGACATGACACAGTGAGTACAGTGAATTTTACAGCTTTGAAATGCAGATTGATTTTGAATTTAATTTTATTTGTTTAACCAGGCAAATCCCATTGCAATCACAGATCTCTTTTACAAGGCAGGTCTGGGCTTGAAAGCAGCCAAACATGCATGTTTTTGACTGTGGGAGGAAACTGGACCCACACAAAATCACAAGGAGAACATGGAAACTCCACTCAGAAAGACCCCAGACCCAAACAGAGGATTGAATCAGGAATTTCTTGCTCGTAGGCAACTGTGCTAACCACCAAGCCATTGTGCTGCCTTAAGCATGAAGCTACAAGCACAAGGGACACTCTGGGGCCCTTGTATGTTTGCTTACAGGGACATTCTAGTGAGATTTTTTAGGGAAGGGCATCCGCCATAAAAATAATTGCCAATTCTTTGAGTGATTTAGTTTGCTGTGGTGACCCCTGAAGAAGGGAGCAGCTGAAATAATAATAATAATAATAATTATTATTATTATTTTTATTTGCCAATGTCTGCATGAGTTTGTTTGTTAACATATTTCATGAAACAGTGGGCACATTTAAATAAAACTTAAAAATAAATAAATAATCAGATACACATTTATAACTACGTACTGTATTTAACTTTTAGAGTCAACAAAATTCAAGATGGCGCCCACACTTCAGCCACATGAACAAATGCAAAAAACGGCTAAAACCCAGCCAGTTTGATAGAACATGAGCTAAAATTCAGTGTGTTAGTGGCTGAGAGGCTTTCTAAACATTCTCCGAGCACTGATAGAGCAAGATCCATTTAAAAAAACAGACATTGTCAGTAACAATTCAAGTCAAGTCAAATGTGTGCTAGCAAAATATTCATGAATTATTGGACATTTTAATGAAACTCTCAAAACGTAACTCATTAATTTTAATGTTCAGTCCTTATTAAATTTGCAGCCACAGCTAAAAAATGTTAGCCAACACAACTGTGGCTAAAACTAATTTTTATGGACATTTAGCTAAAATGTGGTGTGCAGCAGCTGAGTGCTATACATATACTGTACTTTGAGTTTTAACAGATCATCCAAGACCTCACTATGTCACAAGATTATGCATAATGTCATTGATTAAAACAGATATAACTCCATTTCCTGTCATAATAAAATATTTAGAATAAAATGACCTCCAAGGAATACTAGGCTGTTATTCAATGATTTGTCTAAATAAGTCTTGAGTTTTTTTATTTATTTATCCTAACACATGCATTGCTGCTTTTCCCCCCCAAAAAAAACTTCACATGTCTATAATGTTTAATAAATTGTGTCGTATTGTAATTGATCTGTCATCAAGCAGACATGTAAAGGATGAAGATACAGTTAAGCACAATTGCTGAACAAAACTCAGTAGTTTTTTTTACCCATGGAAATGTCATTCAGTGTTAAATGATCCATAGAAACATCAGCATTTCTTTCATAAGTACATGCAATATTTCAAATATGCTGATTTAGCACATAACCTGACAGGTGATGGGTAAAAACTCTATACAAGAGTTGTGAGGAGGTCCCAGTTGGTTTTTGCTGAACTAAAGCAGTTTTGGGGGACACCACAGCTATACTGCCTGTCTGCAAAGAGTGCATCACTCAACATATTTCATTAAGTGTCAATAAATTTGTCAGTGCCACCAGAGTGCTGACTGCTTGCAGGAATGTATCAAGCAATAATAAAAAAATCTGCTGTGCATTACATTTTGTTTGTAGATTTTTTTTTGTAACAGTAGAAAAAGGAGGACTATAGAATAGGAATTCTGCACAATACAGAAAGAAAATACACATTTGCATCCATCAGATTTTTTTTCATAATTCAATTTTTTTTGAAAATGTATAATTTTTCTTTACTTTGTTTCATCATTTTTTTAATTATTATTAGTGACTGTGCTTTGGGCAAGCTCTTAATCCATTATCTCTGTTTCCTAAACTGATTGGATTGTGATGCTTTGTTGCCACTTCAGCATTTCACTAATTAAATATCAGATTTGGAGAATATATGCTCACTTCTGAGATGTTGATGAATAAATATATCATTTAGTCTGTCATAACAAATGGTGAATGAAGCTGTTTAAAAGTTTTAAGAATAGTGTTCTAAAAAGAAAAATATTTTTTAATAAAACCCTGTCCAATTAATGGTGTTAATCGTTAGCAATTATACTTATCAGTTTTATATGTGTCTGTTTTAAAACATGCATTTTCTTGACTGAATCATAAAGGTGAAACTTATGGGATGTGAAATAAAATAAAAGTGAGTTTTTACAAAAGCTGACATGCAACATCTTATAAATACTAATGTGCTCATTTGTTTTCTATTCACATTGTTCTTTTTGTTGATCAACCCTAACCGACAGATAAGTTTAAGACTTAATCTGATGCGTAAGAGTATTCATGACAATATAAAACATAAAAGTCACTCAGAACCAAACAAAAAGAAAAACTAATCAGAAATTCATGCAGAAGAATTATCCGCCGTGTTGGAAAGAATTACATCCAAACAGCTTTATCAGCAGACTCAGAGTTCAAATACTAAGAAACTTACTGTTTTATTTATTTGGCCCATTTAGTGATAATTTTCTCCATTTTCATACACAAATGAATAATTCGGATGAATCACAACTTTTATTACAAAGCTGATTTAGAAAAATCAGATCTGGCTAAAAGGGATATTTTTTTTTATTTAAAACCTCAATAAAACCAGGAGAAACAAATTAATACAAATTGTTTACTAGTTTGCACACATTTTCCAAAATATGATTTTGGAAGTTTTTTTTTTTTTTTTTAAATAAAGTTTTCAGTAAATTTAATAAAAATCTTAAAGAAACTGTTTTAATTCCTTACGAGTCTTAAGGAAACATACATTCTGAGGCTCATTCTATTTAATGTTTAAAATATATTCCTCAAAACAATTACATTTGTAAAGTTAATGAATCATGTCAGATGTTGCAGCGTTCGGAACAAAGATCTCAATCCAGTCCAGGCTGAACTCCTCAGGTCTTTTGTTAATAAGCCAAGGGACATATTTCATAAAAGCTTCTCTTTGCACAAAAAGGAGAATGATCATAAATCTTCTGAAGTCATAGCATCAAGGTCATAATTAAATGCAACAAAAATAAAATGTCCCTGAGATGCTTAAAATATTCCACAAACACTCTGCTGTGTGGACATAAATAAATACTGTAAATACCATGTACCACCAAAAGCAAAAGGGTGATAATGTTTGTTTCCTGGGTGTTTATCTGTACTTTTATACATCATAATAATAACATTTCCTGAATTACTGAATGGAGTTTATGGAAACATTTAGAAAATAAATTGCTAAGTTGAGGTTTAGAACTGATTAAATTTTGAACTCAACACATTTAAGATGTCTGCCACTGCTGAGCAACGTCTGCAAACTCACAAATGGATCTAACTCAATCAGTTTACAGATAGTGAGTTAAAATTTAACGTAGTAGTAGATGGAGATCCTTCCCAGAGCACAATTTAAGCACAGTCATGAGTGACATTGCCTAAAACTTTAGCATTAACTGTTGGATTCAATCAATCATGTTTGGTTCTTAGAAAAATGTATCTTCAACCACTGGACACATTCCATTGAAACTCTTAGAAAGTAATTATTGGGTGATCTTACATATTCCAGATGTGCTAAATTTAGTGTGGTATAGTTGACAATTATCCACAACGCATGCTCAGAGGGTTAAAAGGTCATGCAAGATGTTGCAATAATCCACTACATTGCAAATAATATGATATTTGGGGGTTTGCCCACTTTCATTTCCTGTTATAAACTGATCTTAGTCAAAACTCTGGCACAAAAGACAGCAGACATCATGAATTTAACAAATGCAAGATCTTTAATAAATGAATCATTAATCATCTTTACAAGTTGATCACTCTGAGAAGGTGATACTTGGAAATCAAAGTAGTATTCAGTTGCTTTAGTTTTGAAATATGTAATTCATTTTACATATTCTAAATGTTTAATATGCTATTTAATATCAATAAATATCTTATTTCTCAACATTTAACAGTTCGTCTGCTGTCAGGGAAACAATGTAATATTAAAAGTTGCTTTAAATGACTGCATGTTGGTGAACATGTATTTGGACTTAATTAGTAGTTGGTAAATTCTGTAATTGTTTGATCTAAAGAGTTTTTACTATTCTATATTTGTAAAAAGTGAGGTAATTAGACCTTAAATGTCTAGATCTGAGTTCCATGTTTTTTTTTTTTTTAATTGTTGAGACCTGTCTATTATTCATTGGCTAACCCAGTTAAAACCTCATTTCCACGGGAGCTAGCTGATCTGTTAAAACTGTTAGAGGAAGAAAAAAAAAAGTCTGCTTTGCAAATAAATAAAGCCATAAAGCATGAGCTCTGTTTTTCTGCAAGTGGTGTCTGGGCAATTGTAAACTTCATCCACATGTTTAATTAACAAGGAGGAAAAGAGGCAAGCGTTGGGCAGGGAGAGCTTCAGGAGGCAATTTGACTTTAGGTTCCTCATTTCAGAGGACTGGAATGGTAAGTGCTGAGTGGCTCTCTGCAGCAGCTGGTAGGAGGCTGGCAGAGAACAAAGCTCTGTTCCTGAAGCGCTTTATCAGCAGACATCTAATAACATGAGCAGACGACTGCAAATAAAACACAGACTCTCTGGAAGGAGAAGAACTACAGGATGCCCATATCTAACGGGTAACAGTTGCTACAATAAACACAATGTAATCATGTGGATCACATGCAAAATAAATTTTATTGACTGTTTTTTAGACTTACAATAAAATTAAAATGGAGCAATCAATGGTTCAAAAGTTTTTATTAGAGTTGCAGTAATTAGGAGCTTATTGCTTAACTTATTTTATTCTAGTCATATTTATTATCTTTTAAACTATTAAAATAACTTGCCTCATTCACAAAAAAACATTTTATCAACAAAAATGATGAATGTCATGCAGATGTGTTGCTGCTGGCTGATGTGCAGTGTGCAGGTGTCAGCTGTCAGGTGTACTACCGGAGGATTATGGGTTAGTCCGCGCTCCGCCCCCATCCCATAATAACATCCACAGAAGCATGGCCACCTGCCGCCACATCTCAGAGGAGCCTGTTTCTTCCGATGCAAAGGAAACAGGAAGGCACCAAACTTTAAGAACCTGCTTCCAGACACACTAAATCCTGCTCTCCAGCTCGGTAACAACCAGCATTTAACTGATCCGCGCAGAAAAGGGCTGTCACACTGGCAGAATTCAAGTGTTATATTCACAAAATACAAGCATACTGCTCTCATTGCTCAGAGTTTCACACTGTCATAAGTGTTTTGGAATATTTCATTCACAGCAAAAGTGAAAATGATACAAAACAGCATAAAATAACCCATTAAAGAACAATATCATGTATGAAAAGATGGAATTTGCTCCACTGTGCAAGCATGAAATAACAGCGCCATGTTTCCTCTATCTGCTCTTTACCATAGACTGATGGTAAATTTTCTATGCGTCTCCATTCCCAGCTGATCCTATAGATGTTCTGCGAGCGCTCGGGCTGTCAGAGAACATGGAGGGGGTGTCCTTGGAGGCTGGTCTCTGCACCAGCAGGAGGGGCGCCGAGGAGATGGACCTGGCTTACAAGATCAAAAAGATCCAGCTCAGTGCTCCCACTAAACAGCTATACCCTGGTAGTGTCTGGACTTTTTTTTTTGTGTGTGTGCTTTTCTTCTTTAAAACCACATAGAAAATACTTTCAGCCCAATGCAGAAATACGTTTCTTCAACTGTTTAAAGTAATTGAAATGTATCAAATTTAGATGGTTCATTCTCAGTAAAAGTAAAAAAAAAAAAAAATCACTAAACTTCTCTTATTTCACCTCTTACTCAGTGCTTTCATGGATAATATTTTTCATCATTATCTTTATCCAGGTCCCTCTGGCAGCAGGTGGTGCCTGCATGTTATGAAAATGTGTGCATCCTGCTGTGTTCGGCTCTTTGACTGAACCACTCTCCTCTCCCCTCGTCTCCTGCCCTCTCCATCTAGATTCAAAATTTCCCGAGAACTTCTCCCTGATGACTACCTTAAGAGCTACAAAAGGCTCACAGTTCTTCCTTCTCTCCGTCTACGATGACCAGGGGGTTCAGCAGCTGGGACTCGAAGTGGGACGGTCACCTGTCTTCCTGTATGAAGACCAGCATGGACAGCCCACACCAGAACTGTACCCCACATTCAGGAAAATCAACCTGGCTGATGGAAAGTGGGTAGTTTCACGACATTTAACCTGTCTGTTAAATCGAACATCTATTGACTGAAATATGAACGGCAATAATGTTTTTGATTGTGTGTTTGTTCATTTTTAGTATTAGCCAAATGGCTATAAAACACTGGATGGATTTTAATTAAACTCTACATCTACAGTTGTACATCTAATTTTTGGAGTCAATCTCAATCAATATGGCTGCCACAGCTAAGTGATGTTTGCAAATGTAAACATGGTCAAAACTAAAGCCAATCGTGCAGATATCAAGCCAAAATTAAACAACCGATTGCATATGGGATGCTTTTAAACATTGCCATTATCAATTTGAGTCAAATGTGTCTGTTAGCAAAGTATCTCATGAACCACTGGACCAATAATAATAATGACACTCAGTAAATATTCATCATTGGATGTTCACAGCTTATTAAAATTTAAAGATGGTCACCACAACTAACTGACTAGAAAACAGAAAAATAGCTCAAATGCATTCAGTTTTACAGACATTGAATTAATATTCCATGCAGTATCTGAGCGTTAGCTCCAGCACATGCTCTGAAAGCTAACACATCTTGCAACAGCTTGCATGAGATTGCACATAACACAGCTTATAAGGTTTGACAAAACCTGCCCATTCTAGTCAGATGATGGTAGTTTAAAACTCTGGCATAAAAAGCAACAAGTGTGTTTCTGCAAGGATTACAATACTTTTTAAATTAATTGTGAATATGATGCTGTTTGCTTCCAATACTTATTATGCATTTGAGTGGAGTCCTAAATGTCCATGGATAGCATTTAAACAGCATATTTGCAAAGCAAGGCCAGAGAAAAACTAACATTCTGCACAAAATCTTTAATTTGTCTTTGCTCAGTTTGCAGGATTAAATGAGTAATCAGCTCTTTTTGTTGTTTCAGATGGCACAGGATAGCCTTCAGCGTGCACAACAAGTCTGTGACCCTTTACTTGGATTGTGATCGGGTGGAGACCCTGGATCTGCTGCGCGGAGACGATGCTGTGGTCAGCACCGAGGGGGTCACTGTGTTTGGAACACGCTTGCTGGATGAAGAAGTTTTTGAGGTTTGCTATTATGAAATAATCTTAGACACTAAAAAAAACAAACAGTTTGTTTAAAAGTTCATACTATTATGTTGTGCATTTTTGTGCTTGTAAATTGCATTTAGACAGACTTTGTGGGTGTGGTTAGGCAGCCAGCAAGATGTTGTGGCTAAACTTTACAGCTAACTGCCAGTCATCATGGGAGATCCTCGTGAATATTTGTGCTGAAATAGACAAAAAGAAGTTAATAACATAAACTTTGCATTAAGCATTTGTGTGGGAGGCTTTGTTTTACTGGGATAACATGCAGCATTTATTATTTTTAAATCACAAAAAAAGTGAGGCTGGGGATTTTCTGGGCATTGTGTGTGAATTTTGATTTATTTATTTATTTGTCTACCTCATAACAATTTTCAATCAGTCAGATGCAGAGTTTGGTGTTGTTGAGTACTTACAGTCAGATAAATTAAATTAAACAATAATTGTTTAAATGTTTCTGTCTAAACTGATAATGACCAAGCTCTAATACCATATTTACCACAGTATAAGTCACATCAGTCCAAATATGTCTAATAAAGTGGAAAAAAATACATAAATATGTCACTTTGCTGTATAAGTCGCAGGCATACTAACTCCTGGGAAAAAACAGTGACTTATACATTGAAAAATATGGTAGTTGTCAAGCTTTGATTTTCAAATTGTATTGAAAACTACATTTTGGAGAATGATTAAAATCAAATATGTGATCTATAAATTACAAAACAGCATCGTGTCAGTAAAACACTAGCACAAGAAGCAGAGCTAAGAGGATATGTCTGACATTAAAGCTAAAAGAAACAATCACTTGAAATACGAGGTGACAGGAGTCCCTTAAGAATCAGGTGCAACATGAATGGGAGCAGTGAGGAGAAAAATATCTGTTTCAGGGGTAGCAGGGAAGAGAGGATTCACTGTTCAGGCGTGCCTGGTCTCATCACTAAATTACAAAGTCAAGAAATAACGCTGGCTGCAGTTTCTGCTTGCTCCATGAAGTGTGGACGGCCTTTGTTCCATTAAAACAGTAGAAAACATGCTGACAGAATGTGTGTTGCGAGGCAACGTATTGTGAAAGTAACAACCTTCTTCTCATTGCGACAATTTTATTTTTAAGTCGAAAAAAGTGGACCTGCAGTAGTCATTTACCTCAAGATCAGAAAATCCTTTGAGAACTGAAAAACTGCTTCAAAAGCAGAGCATTTAAACATTTGTGCACATTATTATTAATAATCAGTAAAAACTCTCACAAGAAGAGTCAAACTAAAGTCTTGCAGAGTCTCCGTTTCTAATGTTCGCTGCTATAACCTTTACTGTCAGTCACTGTCTATCTTCCCATGACAATACTCAACCTCTTCTCGATTGTCATTCCCAATGGGGCCCTGTTAAATCTCTCACTAACAGCATGAAATTGAGATCAGCTCAAGTTCCTTCCCCTTCCATGTCCTCGGGGCTCAGTGTCTTCTTACTTGTGGATCACGGGAAAAAAATTGGAAAATAGGGAGAGGCGTAAGATATTCGGTTTTGTAACTCCAAAATGCACTTGACAAAATGTAGGAGGGGTGTTGTCATGAATTGGCAACAGCAGCTCAGAAACTAATGTGGTTTATGAGCCAAATCTGAGCTTATTTTAAATTTGTTTAGTTACATCTTTTGTTAATGTGAAGTATAATTGACATTTTTTGATGGACTGACTTGACGAGCAACAGCAAACAAACAGATTTCTTAATTTCAATCAAAATTATCTTGAAGTCCACAGTTTTCAGTTTATTTAACTGTTGCTCTAACCCTGCACTCATTAAAATACCATTATCTTTCCTCTAAAATTAACCTCAGTTCCTGTCACACACCATGCAGCACAATCTACTCTTTTCCATCTCCTCTCTCACAGACAGTGCACAGTTTCCCAGTTTTTTTCAACTTTCTATCACTCTTGAGTTTTGTGCTGAGAACTCTTGTCTCCTTGTGGCTTACTTAAATCTGGTGTATTTTGATCTTCACTCCAAAAGCACACACATGCTCTTATTTATATGAAGTCATGAAGATGATGACAGCCAATTTGTGGTATTGATTAATAGTTAATTTCAATTTAGTTGATCTCCATAGTCTGTCATCAGCACCATTCCTGAAACTGATCCATGCATTTTGCGCAGTCATGTGTTTAGAAGGAACAATTCTTGTTTTTGTGTATTGGAAGTGTAAAATGTACTGTTTGATTTGTGTTTGTACTGTAGTTTATTATGCTTAAGCTTCAGAGTTGTGCACCTCGGGTGGGGCTGGTACTACAGGGAAAGAAGTCAAGCGGGTTGACCTCCGGGTCTTTGTTCCCAGGACCTGCTTCTGGGGAGGAGGCCAGCATTCCGGCCCAGTTCTCCTCTTGCCATGGGAGCTTAGCGTGGGAGCATGGGGACTGTGGTCAGCTACTAATGTGCCTATTGCTTCCAGATTGCCTACAAATAAATATAGAAGTTTGTTATTCAAACTCAGTACTTTTTCTACAAAGCAAACATCAACATTGATGCTGCACAGATACAATCTAGTTGAGGATTTAATGCAGCCCGCCACCGAAGAAGACGGCGGAGCGATAATGTTTTTGCTTGTGTGTGATCATTTCCCTGAGCTGTTAGCAAAATAAGTCAAGCATGACTGAATGGATATTAATTAATTTGCAACCATTAATCTCAGAGTTGACATCTTCAACTGATCGACCTTTGGAGTCAACCCAATCAAGCATGGCTGCCAGAGCAAAATGATGTTACCAAACACAAAAACAGCCATGATTTCTTTTTCACAGTCACTTTCACAAACATTGAGTTACAATCACTTTGAGGTCATCAAAATGTGGCATTATTTTAAACTTGGGGGCAACCCTGTTTGTCTGTTAGCCAAATTTCTCGTGATTTTAATTAAACTTTCAGAAAGTAATTTTTGGTTACACATCTCCAACTGATTATTTTTTGCAACAAACTTGATTAAAGATAGCTGCCACAGCTAATTGACTTTAGCCTATGCTAAAGTAGCTATACCTCAGTGAATTTCACAGATATTGAGCTAAAAGTTGGTGTCGTAGTAACATAATTATTAAATAATTAAATATTTATTTTGGAAATTAAATGTTTAGCTCAGAAATTAAAAAAATGTTTGGACATTAAATATTTAGCTTGGAAAATAAATATTTAGCTTGGAAATTAAATATTCAATTTACACCCAAATATTTAATTTACTAACTAAATAGTTAACTTGCAAGTTAATTATTTAGTTTGTAAACTAAATATTTAGCTTGTAAATTAAATATTTAGTTGGGAAATATGACATTTATAAATGTATAAATAACATGGTTAAAATATGACTTTGGGAAGAAAAAAAAACTGTTTTTCTTATGAAAGGCTAAATGAAACAAAATATTGCTGTTAATTTTTGACTGTGTAATTTCACAAATGGCACCTCATACACAAGTACTTTCAAGGTTTGACCAAATGAGCTATAACTCCATCATTCCCCAGCACAAGATAATCTTAATCTAAACCTCTGGCATGATAGGCAGAGGAAATGCAGTCCATCAATGAATGCTAGTTCTTCATTATTTTTTATATTAGGTCACCTGCATTTAAAGCTTATAAGGAACCTAAAAGTCTTAATTTTTCATTCATATAAGGCACAATATATAAAGGTGCTGAAGAGTGTGTACAGTTCCTCAGTGAATGCTCATTTTCTTGTGATATGATGATGCAGTGTACTTGCAGGCTTGCCTCAACCACACACCTTTCAGGAGGCAGCAGGAAAAAGGCGAGAAGCTGTCACTCCCTGAAACACTAATGAGCCTTTTGCCAACAAAGCAGCCTGAGAGCTTTGTGGATTCAGGTGTTTTCTTTCTCTGCAAGTTGATCCACTTTAGATGTCCTTGCCCTGTCCTAATCAAAGAATGGTGATGTGCACATGAGGTGAACACATGCGTGTAACTAGACAAGTGAGTCCCCTGGACAAGAAAAGCAGGGATACGAATAGCATCGATCTCAAAATTAGATGGGATTAATTTGGATTACCCACCTTGTTTTTCTTCTGCTCCCTTCGTTTCTCACCAGCATGTAATGATTTTTTTTTCTTTACTCTGATTTGGACCAAAACAGGAAAACAACTGAATAACAACTCCTTTAAATGTTTGCAGTCTTGAGGTTTACATTTTTATAGTACAGTATAGTGATTTGAACTTTGCTTGGGCTTGTCAAGTAAAAAAGCTTAACTTAAAGCCATATTGGAAAATATGGAAACTAGCCATGCAAAACACAAGAATGCTGTGTTTGCATAGTTTTTTCGCTTCTGCCTGCTAAAGCCAATTAAAAGGATCACAATGGGACAACAATTAACACAACATCAAGCAGTTCATCAAACTTAATTCATCACAGATGGCTGCCCTGCTGTCCCTGGATGCCATTTCACCTGGCAGTGTGTTTACACTGCGCTGTCACTTACATTGATTCAATTTACTAATTTAATCAAAATCCTGTCATACATTTCTTGGAGCCTCGCAGCTTTGTACATGCTATTCCACAGACGTTAGTCCTGCAGCTTGTAATAGATTTTTTTCAGAGTTTTAAAGCATATTTTTCAAATGTTATTATAAAAACGCTTGTTAAAAAAAATTGAAACTAAATTAATTGGCAGTTATTCTTGCCTTTATGGTAAAAAATTGCTATTGTGTTGCTATTTGAAGCCTTTAGTTAGTGATTCTTCTTCTTCTTCTTTTTTTCTTGATAAATTATTCCCTCTATCTAGATTCTTTATTGCCACAAACAGTTCTGTCGTGTTAAGTGAAGATGCTGAGTGAAAGGACATGAAAACCGCGGCTGTGGGCTTAGCGCTGCGGGGTGTAGCAGTGCTGTTTCTGCACATGGTTGTAAATATGCTCCAACTATGCCTGCAGGGCATGTTGGGAAATTAAAGGTCCTGACAGGGCAGGGGTGGGGTGCAATTTTAAGCTGTTTCTTGTGTAAAGTCAGGTCACTCCTCAACATTAAGAAGCACTGTATGTACAGACACTTCATGATTTCCAGCACATTCTGATTTACACATGTCTATGCAGGTGTTTATCTGTGTTTGTATTGTGAAAACGCATTAAGGAAGCTGCCTATGAATATTATTACTCATGTTTCTTCCAAAATGTCACTTTTCTTTAGCGTCAGCATCCCTTTGCTTTGACCAGATGATTTCTTATTGACTTCTTTATTTTCAGGGAGATATTCAGCAGCTGATGATTCTGGAGGACTCCCAGGCTGCTTCTGACTACTGTCTTAACTACATGCCAGACTGTGACTTTGCTTTGCCACACGGCAGTCAAGCTCTCGGCACGCAGGAGGTCAGTAAAGAGAGAGGAAGAAACACATATTTGTACTGTTCTTCCACTGTTTATATGATGGAGTATATGGCAGTTGCCAGCCAAGACAAGGTTGGTCTTTTGGGGTTTGTGTGGTTAATGAAACATGTATTTATTACTTAATGATAAGGCTGAAGCAGCTTGTTTTCATTGCACCCATGTCTGAGTCCTTCTGGCCGTACGAATCACAAACCAGCTCCAAATGTGTTCCAGAATAGAAAACTTGGACCTAAAGTGAGAATAGGCCATCTGTTGAAGCATTAGTATTGTCTTTAAATGCAGCCACCGTGGGAGCGTTTTTAGTATCAGGTGCACTTTTGGCAGCACACACACACTCACATACAGATTATGCAGATAACAAAAGAGAAGCTCCAAACAGAAAAAAAAAAACTTCCCCACATACACAGCAAGCCAGAAGCGTTAGACTCAAACTGCAGCTCATCTTTTCCTTAAGGCATTTATAAAAATGAATCTATTAAGGACGTGGATGATTATGCATGTCGAGGGTGATGTATGAAAGCATTAAGTTGAAAGGAAACAGGTGCGTGCGTGTAAAGGTTTTATGAAATACACACATAACTCAGCACCTATAGGCGTTGTGTGAGTGCATATGTCCTGCTGTTGATTGTTACTGATAAATAAATGGAGTACGAGGCTGTTCCCGTGCTCAACCAGCTGGCTTTTATATAACTTAAGCTGAGTGATGAGCTCTCAGTCCAGAGGACGTCCACATCTGTCAAAAGACTGACCTACTTCCCACTCGTTGACTGTGTTTACAAGCGCTCCTAAATCATGTTGTGTCTTTCACAGACTTGGCGTCACTCTCAAGCAGAACATTCTTATAACGTATGTGCAATAGGGGTTCCTCTGGTTGATGATACAATTGTATTTCTAACAGCTATAATATCAGATCAGAAAAAAGGAAGTGTTTAACATGTCCCATAGTTTGATTTTTTTTTGTTGCAGGATATTTTCTTAATTGTGCTTTGATTTAAAGTATTGTTTGTTTTTATCTCCTCCATCCTCCACCTAAATCCTTGTTTTACATTCTACTTTTTTTTTTTTTTTCTTAACGCAAAAGTTCTTCCAACTTGAGTCTGATACTCTGATGCAAAGGGACGAACCGGCTGAGCAAAAGGAGGTCTCCAAAAAAGGCAGGAGAGACAAAAATAACAAAAAGAAGGACAAAAGCTCTCGAGGAAAACGCAAAGGCAAGGGCAAAAAGGGGTCGAGAAAGAAAAAGCATGAAGAGGAGGGTTTTGAGGAGGGCTTCCTCAGAGTATCCACAGCTCTGCCAGAGATTCAGTCACGGGAACCCTTCCAGCCCACAGACCTTCCAGACTTTAGGAGCTCCCTTAAAACAATATTTCCCACTCAAGTTTTTGACAGAACCACCATGGAGATGTCCACACATAAACCTGACTTCACAACCAAGGCCCCCACTGCGGTGCCCAGCATATCGCCTGTATACAAGGTTACAGAGGAGGTAGACAAACTTACCAGTAGATATCCTCCAAACCTCTCCCACCATTCCCAGTTCTAACCAGTCACTGCCCTGACACCATCTGAAAGTAGTGAGCACCTCCTTCTCTTCTCACCACTAACAGCACCACCTTGATCACCACTTCCTCTTCACCATTGTCACAAATTTGTACCTATGTGAATTCATATTCACAGCTAATAAATCTTCTGTGTGCATGCAGTGTTCCTTTGTGTGCAGAGTTAGAAGATAATTCTTTGTCTAAAGGTTATCAAAGATAAATACATGTACCATGCTTGGTAGTGGATAATTACTGATATGCCACTATAATTCTATGCCAAGCCATTTTTCAACAACAAAGGCACCTTCTTGTATATTTCCTTCATGTTTGCTGTGCCAATTTACAAAGTAAATCTTTTTTTTCTTCTCATACTGTTGCTGTAATTATTTCCATTTCCTTCACAGCTAATTAATTAAACTCATTCTGTGTGATTAACTGCACACCTGCCAGACTATTGTTAACACGTTTTCAGTAGACCAACTTGATCTGCTAACATGCGTTCGTGCGTTAAGAATGTGCCTTCACAGGGAGCCACTGCTGAGCTTAGACTCACTTAAATCTGTGTGTTTGCCAGCAGGAGGTCACGCCTCTGGAGAAGGCAGTGGTGGTAGAGTATGAAGATGGTCTTTACGGCGACCTGTTTGAAGATGTCTCAGTTTCCACAGTAACTGTGAGCCCAAACCTCACCGCGCATGAGGTAGGTCAAATCCAAACACAAGAGGTACTTTTAAGTCAGAAAAGCAGAAAGGTTCACTTGGTATTCACTGCCATGTTTCTGACTCCAACAGCTTCTTGACTATGAAGAGTTCAACAATGACACGGAGGTAGAGTATGAAGAGTATGAAATCTACGAGGACGACTTTGACTTTGCAGAACGGGAAAGAGCGGAGACGTTGAACGTTGAGGTAAACCTCATTAGAGGTTACGTATTGAGTTGTTTATGTCAAGTGATTTCGGACGACACACATCTTTTCATGTGTTTTTCCACTTCAGGCTGCACTCAGAGCAGAAAAGGGCCAAAAGGGAGAGCCAGCTATTATTGAACCGGTGAGCTGCTGGAGGGCTTTAATAAATAGTCTGGCAGTTCTTAGTCATGAGCTTGATTTAATATCCTTTGAATTTACAATACATACAGTGTGTGCTTGTTTCTAGGGTCTGTTAGTGATGGGACCTTCAGGCCTCCCAGGACCAGAAGTAAGCCAGTTTCATTAATTGATTTTTTTTTTCATGATGGTGATAATTCACATAATTGCCGTCACTGCAGTGGTCGTAGAAACAGCAACATGACTGTCGGGGAGGAAAATGCCAATATGACAGTAAATCCCTGCATCCTCTTAATGACAGTGGAAAGATTTTTTTTTTTAATGGATGTGTTTTAGACATCTATGGACAGAACATGGGCCAGTCACTGCATTTTTAATAAAACAAGTAGAGCAGAAGATTTTTAATGGATCTTTGTTAGGCAATGAGCAAAATGTATTTTTTTAATCTATACAACACAATATCCATGTTGCTAAATGTTTGTTTGGTTATGTTTTATGTTTAGGGTCTCCCCGGACCAGCTGGACCAACAGGCCCTCCAGGACCCAGGGGTGATCCAGGTGAACTGGTGAGTGTGGGTTCCTATTCTGTACTTGACCAAAAACTGAGTTTTGTTGGTTTAGTTTGAGTTAAAACCTGGGATTAGACACGGCATATGTAAACTCAAACTGAAACATATGTGTTGATTTTTTTATTTTATTTTATTTTTTGTCTTTTTGAACCTGTGATCCAGCAGACAGGAAGTTGTAAATAACATAATCATCATTTTTATTGTCATCACCAAGATATATTGAATTTTTTTCCACTTAATGACTTTTGTCAGTTATTTGACAAAAAGATACTTTTTTTTTCTTTTATCAGATGTTTGTTCACACATCTGTCTGCACAAAGAAAAACAAAGAGATAACTGCGTCATAAAACACAATACTATTTTCCATATTCACTATCTCAGCCCATGCACATGAACACAATTGATCAGTGCTGCTGAGTTAGTTTGATCTGATCTGATGTGGCAGATGGGCCACAACATCTGCCAAAGTGAGCTCCTTTCCAAACAAGTCCCGACTTACACTCATTTCCTAGAGATTTGTCCTAACCGTAAGCGCTATTCTCTCATTTTTATCCCTAATCCTAAGAAAAGCATTAATCTGAAAATCTATTCATCATTTCTTTTATTGCTTGTCCTCAAAACTATTGATGGATCCTCAGAACGAGAGTACACACAAGTTCAATTAATAGATTTTTAAATAACATACTGTCCTCTTTTTTTAGGGTCCCCAAGGACGCCCGGGCCTTCCAGGGGTTGATGGAATCCCAGGTCCACCAGGAACCCTGCTGATGTTACCAGTACGGCTTCTCAACACTGACACACACAAAAAACACAAACTTTTTTTTTCTCCCCCACGACATGGTGAAGTGCCATGACCACAAGGGGGGGCTGTGTGATTGAACTCCATTTGCATTTGGGGGAATCCTGCAGTGAGATTTAACCTCTCCTTTCACTGTCACCAGTTTCATTATGGAGGGGATTCACAGACAGGACCAGGGGTGTCTCCCCTGGAGGCACAAGCACAAGCCATCCTGCAGCAGACTAAGGTATATTTCACAGAAACCTTCACTTTCTAATTACTGTCACATTAAAGCAACATTGATGGTCAAATAGTAAGTTTATGCTTCATGGGGGTTATTTTATTACACATAAAAGTGAAAAATTATGTTCACAGTGTGTTTTTCTTTCAGATGTCACTTCAGGGACCTCCGGGTCCATTGGGTCTTACAGGACGACCAGGCCCGGTGGTAAGGCACTATTCTGACTCAGACCAAATTTGTACCATAACCCAAGGATGTCTCCAACTTCATTACTGTAATTTTTATATGCTCTCCATTCTCTTTGACCTCGTAACCTCACCTCATCATTATCCATGCTCACTGTGTGCTGACTGCTTTCACAAATGACTTTACTTAGTTTTGAAAAAACTAAAGAAATGTACAAATATAACATTAAGATGGTATTTTAGACGGTTTGTTATCAGCACATTAGTATTTAGCCTGGTCAAGTAAAATTGCAGTTATTTATTATTATTATTGTTTTTTTTTTTAATAGGGTGTTCCAGGTCCATCTGGGCCAAAGGGTGACCTGGGAGAAAACGGCCCCTCTGTAAGACCAGACTATTTATTTCTACTTCACGTTTAGTTACCATCATACTTCTTTTTTAAAACAGCAAAAATACTGATTTTCTTTTGCGTTCTTGTCCATCTTTTCACATTTTTCCCATTTGTTTTGTCGTCTTTATTTTTGATTTTTTACATACATAGGGGCTTCGTGGTTTGCCAGGCCCCCCTGGGATTAATGGAAAGTCAGGCAAGAGGGTGAGCTATCTTGAATAATGAGAGGTTCCAAGCTGAAAAATATTCCATCTGCATACCGGAATAAAACCCATGCTGTGCTTAATGCACTGGAAAGCAGAACCTATGTTAACTGGGCTGAGTGTTTTGCAGGGACGTGCAGGTGTAGACGGAGGTCGTGGATCTCCAGGCGAAACAGGCACAAAGGTAAGCTCTAACAGATCTCCGTGCGCTGCGCTTGGCCCAGAACCCACTGATTTTTCTGTTACAGTTAATCGGTAAGGCCTTTGCGGGCCGTAAACTCAGCAGCATTGTCGGTGTTTGTGCAGAACTGTCTTCCACAATAATCAACGATCTCCTCTTGCAACTGAAAACCTTTGGGTACCGTGCAGCCCACAGCTTATTACATGGTATTGACAACAAGGCATCTCAACGTGCAACAGCTATAGAAAGATCTTACTAACTACATCAGAGTCCCCCTGGTGCTGGTTCTGACTGAACAATCTTTATCAGCCAAAGCAACATTTTAACAGACCTACAGCTAATCTAAATGTTTCTCCTCCAAGACCCACTCAGAGCAGATGGGAGGCTCTACCAGGGGAGACTTTAACTACAATTGTGCTAATGTTTACACACTACAACATGTGACCGTGTGTGTGTTTATGTGTGTGTATATTAGAGGTTAATGCACTTGTTTCTCTTTAACGCGTCAGGGTGACAGAGGCTTCGACGGTCTGCCAGGTCTCCCAGGAAACAAGGGACACATAGTGAGTTTGATTTAGTGATTTGACATCGTCACTGTATTTAGTATGCATGCAGTCTTTCAGGCGTTTACATCTGAACATGATGTGCATGAATTCTTTACAAATCATATAGCAGATGTATATTTGCATAGTGTGATTAGGATGATTGCTGTGCTTTCTGTGACGTCAGGGTACACTGAAAGCATCTGCTTGATACACGTCTGCCATAGCAAGGCACTGTAAAAAGTCTTCATGTTTATGGCTAATGCTTTTATCTTGTAGGGGGACAGAGGAAGGCCTGGTCCTCTAGGGCCTGTTGGAGAGCCAGGAGAAAAGGTGAGTGCACTATTCCCCCCCACCCCAACACGTAAGTAGGTCTACAGAAAAACACACTTCACTACGATTTTTTTTTTTTTTTTTTATCTTTACAAAAAAAAAGTGATTTTCTGATCAGTAAACTGATTTTATAAACCATTTAAATTGTAAGAGAGCACAGACCCAAGTAAGCTTTAATGAAATTAAGTCATGACTACCTGCATTATTATCACTGCTGTGCTGGCTTGAGTTTACTCAGCTTGCAAAATGGATGCAATTTATTTAAAAATATGAATATTATGAACTCTCTCAACATGGTGTCTATCTATGCAGGTTGTCTTACAGTACATTTATTTAATGATGGATTTTCATAGATAAATTCTATGAGATTATGAATCTCCAGCTGAATCAAAGCAGGCCAGGAGATCCATGTTGTAATTTTGTCTCCCTGCTGTGTATTTGAGGGATCTGATGGACCCGTCGGACCAAGAGGGCAACCAGGTGAACCTGTAAGTATCCGAATGTGGAATAAGACAATATTTCTTTGTGCTGTGCATAGATGCCTCACTCTATACTTTTCATGAAAAGCATGCAAGAAAAAGGTATTCATCATTTTTGCACTCGGAATCAAACGAATAAGACATTTTTCTTGGTGCTGCTACAGTAGCCATTTGCATTATGACAGAAAAAGTCAATTGAAAGAAAAGTACCTCTTTAGTCTTGAGTTTCTGCCTTCAGTTGTTTATTTTCACATAGTCCTCTAAATTCTGTCCAGCTACCAGTGAAGCTGAAGTTTAAACCACAGCCAAAGATGCTGCCATTTGTTTTGTGCATCTGCTGTGAATTCTGGTTCATCAGTTATGACTCACTCTCTATCTATCTCCCAGTAGGTGAGGTTGGACCTCAGCAGGGTTCTGTCACTCCAAGTACACTTCTCAGAGCTTGAGGAAATAAATAAAACCACAGAAACATTGTAAATGAAAGGTGCTAGCAGTCGTGATGGGAAGCAGAGATGGATGGGGAAAGTGCTAGAGCAGAACACAAAACACCAGACAGAAATTTGGCATGGGGTGAACGAGTTGATGGAGTTAAAAAGGGAGGAAGAAAGTGTCGGCAAGGTGAAAGATAAAAAGTCTTGGCCTGAATGATTATATTTCCATATCAATCACCTCCCAGGAGATCACAGCTGTGGATTTGGAACAGGTGGCTTGGCCAGCCTACAAAGTGACAAGCTGACACAAACACACTCGCACCGATGGGCTAGCACAGGCTTCATAGTGAGCGCGCACGCCACGCAGAAACAGCCCTGCACGAGCACTGAAATACACTGTCAGTCTCTTGCTGTTTTTCGTTTTCGCCCACTCCTTTGTTTTCATTTGCAGTTTAGTAGTCTACTCTCATTCAGTCTCATCATGAATGCAGGTTAGATGCTGAATCTGTGCTGTCTTTATTTTTTTTCTCCAGGGTCCACGTGGTCTAGTTGGGCCAAGGGGGCCACCCGGGGCACCTGGACAAGCAGTGAGTCAACATCACCTTGATGAAAAGATCAAAACCATCAAGAGTCTTCAAAAGATTCTCCAAAAGCACTGAAACATTATTCAGACTAAACAAAAAGGCTTCTGGACTGTCCAAGCATAATTTATTAAAATCCAATTTTTAATCTGCCTACTATTTTAGGGGATTCGCGGAACAGATGGAGTTCAAGGGTCAAAGGGTAACCTGGTCAGTCTTTTTGTACAAATCTTATTATTTGTCAGTCATCAATTATTAATTATAAAAATATGTAGGGGCTTAAGTCCTTACATATTTACAGACATGAGACTTTTGGTGAAAAATCAAGTCTTTGAAAGTGAAAATCAGACATTTGACATTTGGTTGGGATTAAGAATGTGTACAAAGAGTTAGCATCTTTGTTTTTGGTTTTAGGGCCCATCTGGAGAAATAGGGCCCCCAGGTCAACAAGGAAATCCAGGAGCACAGGTATACTGTACACTGAAACAAAGCTTCCTTTTGCAAATAGATTTATTCAGTTCATTACGCTGCACAGGTCCTGAAATATATGATACAAACTGAACAGTTATAGGCACATTTTCATGTTTGTTGGTATAGTTTTTTCTCATTTAGATTCTTAATTTGACCACATTTCTAATTTTCAATCTGCAGATTAAACAATTCCTGGAAAGCAACATAAATCCTATCTGCTGTTTACTAGCATTTTAACAGTGCACCTGACCACCCCCGTTACATTTATGACTCAGAAACGCCTCATTTAAACACATATACTGCAGATCCAAGCAAAATCTGGGCTACTAGCCACTTTGCATTCTTGTAACACTTAATCTGATTGATGCTTTGTTTTGGTTCAGGGCTTTCCCGGTCCTCAGGGTCCTATTGGACTGCCAGGAGAGAAGGTAGGTGGCATGTCTCTTACTTAATTTGAGAAATAAAGATGTGACCTGTTGACATCTGTCATCACACACCAAGAGGAAGCAAGCCAAGCAAGACAGTATGAAACAGCCTCTTCTGGCTAGCATTCAGGCAAGATGAAGAGAGACAGGAAATCAATACTCTGCAAACACACACAGGCATTGCAGACAAAACAGCCTATTGGTGCCTTCTGTAACGAAACAACAAAATACAGCATCCAAATGTATGCTTAGTTACAAATATACATACAACAGTGTTTAAAATTACTCCCTCCTTCTGTCTCCTACAGGGTCCTATGGGTAAACAAGGCATACAAGGACTATTAGGTGTTGATGGTCCTCCGGTAAGTTACAACAGATATACAAGCACAATTGTTTCAGTGTAAATGCACACGTGACTCAGATCTTTATTCAAACATGCCACGTGAAACAAATCTTCATCCGTTATCCAAAAATATAGCGAATTCAGACACGATTCCATACAGTTTAGCATGCTGAATATCTTCAGTGCATGCAGACACGTCTGTCTGCTCACACGTGAAATCCTGAATCTAATTAAATGCAACTGAATGAACAGAGTTTGCCAACTTACATTTTATATAGTTTTTTTTTTTTTTTCACCTGAGGCATTTCCAGAGTTGATCCGAAGCAGACTGACATTTAAAATGAGGACTACAGATCTTCTTACATGGAGGCTATTCTCATCTCAAGGAATTAATTTTTCAGTGGAGTCCAACACATTTGTATGAGTTTCACATAGGGCTCTTCACATTGTTCTGCAGAGCTTTGTGTCACAATGATACCTGAAGGTGCTTCTTCACTCTGTGACACTTTTCAAATTTGTTAATTGCATTCAGAAAATTCTGTTAGGGAGAGATATGAAAATGGTGCATTTGTAGCTGGTCTCATGCATTGTAATGTTTGTTTTTCTTGCTGTAGGGTCACCCAGGAAGAGAGGGCCCCCCAGGAGAAAAAGGCATCCAAGTGGGTAACTGCATGTCAGGGGCTCACCCTCAGTGAGGTTTAGATCAGATTTTAAAGCAGCTGAATCGTGTTTCGTTTAGTTTTATTGTGTGAATGCTGATGAAGTGTTGTGATCCGTTTGTTTTTCGGTTCAATTCTCATCCCACAGATTTCAAGCTATTTCAACAAATTGCATACGTCCATCTCTTTCAGGACAATCCTGCTGTGACTTTTGGTATTGGTGCACCTTTAGATTTTGTAATATTCAGCCTTTTCTGCCATTATTTTTATTTTTTCTCATCGGAAATGAATTGAGCTCATTTTACATCCTTCAAATCTTTAGATCTGTTAGCAACATTTTACTGCTCCTTTCACATTTTGTTCTGGTTCAGCTTCTTTCAGCTTCCTTGTGCAAATTTAAACATTTCTTCAGCTTTTTTCCAGCTAATTTTAGCAGTTTTTTCAGCTTTTTTGTGATCCTTTCAGATTCTTTCTACATGTTTGTGTTTCTTCTAACTTTTTCTGCTGATTTCAGCTTGTTCTGCTCCTTTCACCTTATTTCTGCAAGTTTCAGCATAGTCTATTATTTAATCTACTATTTAGCAGTTTTCTGCTAATGTGTTATCAGCTAATCCCACATTTTTTGCATACCGGTATATTTTTTCAGTCCAAGTAGCAAAGATGAGCTCTCTCCACTTCCTTCTTGTAATTTCAGCTTCTTTTCAGCAATTATTTGGTCATTTCATGTATTTTTCAGATAAATTCCTTTTTATTTATTTGGTTTTTGCTCATTTCTGCTTCATTCAGCCTAATCGGGCAAACAAGTGTTCTTGTTGTCATTTTATGCTAATTCAAGCTTGTTCTACCTTTTCAGCTACCTTTTTAGCATTTTTGTTTAGCTAATACAGTCATTCATTCAACCTTTATTTAAACAAATAAATCACATTGAGCCTCGAAGACTCATTTACAAGTGAGACCTGTTTGGACAAACAATGACACATATTGGTTAGAGACCAAAACAATTCCTAACATGCTCTTAATCTTCGGCTGAAGATTAACAGCATGATAAAATAAATACATAAATAAATAAATAAATAAAAATAAATAAATTAAAAAAAAAAAAAAAAAAAGGACCTCACAAACACATAATTAAACCACAATTACACGCGTGATGTGGGGGGGGGCAAGGGCGGTGAACATGTCCAGAGACAACTGGGGATGGGGCTGATCTGATCCAGTATCGGGTTCTGATACAAGTACAATTTGCATATAGGATTTTTCCAATCCAACCTGCAAATTTCCGATCCATGATGCATGTCTGTGTCTGCTGAAACGTCTCCTCATGTGATTCCCTGCCGGCTGCTCTGCACATTGGCTTCAAACTATGGAATGGATTTCCTGAATGGAGGCGTGCTTCATGAAACCCAGAGTAAGAAGACTCACCTCACATTCAGGAAATCCATTTTATAGTTTGCAGCGAGCTTAAACGTGAGTAAATACTGAGGCCCGAGCAGCACTGTGGCTAACAGCTAACCAACTTTTCATCGAAACATGTTCGCTGTGTGGAAGTATTTTACACTAGAAACACAAAACAACAGCGTGCAATGTCTGCAGAGCCGCTGTACTGCGAGCTGGAAGCTCCGTCGTGACCTACAGTACAACAAACTTAATCAAACATTTGGAAAAAAGTACCACATTAAAGAGCACAAGAATTGTTCAGCCAGGCACCGCGGTAAAGTTAGTTTTATGTTGGACCTTAAAGCTCCATGTCTTCAGCTTTCAGCGGTGTGTTCCTCTTGTTTGATCCGAAGCAGGCAGTCTGATTTTGGTCTGCCCCGTTCAGTCTGCCCATCTCGGAGGATGGAAATGCACTTTCTCTAGTTTATTTTTTCACTCTGCTGTAGAAGTGCATTCACTCCCATTAAGGATGGACATTAAAGTTCATGCCATGCATTCATCAAAGTCTTTTGCATTTTGCCCAGCCTTAAAAGATGGGCCACAGTCACTGGGTGCATTGCTTATTTCAACCTGTTTATGTTCTGTTTCCCTGCTGCTTAAAATTAATATTATCCTTTTGTTGTCCATTATGTTTTTAATGTAGGGTTCACTTGGCATCCAGGGCCCTGTTGGGTATCCAGGCATTCGTGGAGTCAAGGTGAGACGTAAATGCACCGTGATCTCAGATGTTGTTGACAGATATCTTTGTTCCCATGTCTACTGTATTTTGCCCCTGTGTCTACCTTTGATGGACAAGCTGTTCAAGTCAATAACTGACAGTTGACAGGTGAGCGAGCACCCCGGTTCTCAGGAGGACCTTTAAGAAGAGTAAAGGAAAACATTTGATGTGCTTGAGAGAGAGTCAGTTACTGTTTGTGCAACAGTGCAGATGTTCATTCTGAATCAAGTTTCACTGACTAAGTGAAATGAATTCTGCACAGGGATTGATTTTGTGAAGATTTTTCTGAAGCCTTGCATTTATGGCAATCAGTTGTAACACATTAATTTCAAGGCCAACAAAATCTCTACAACAAAACAGTGTTTTGTCAGCAAAAATCCCCTACACTTCATAACCACTCTGTTTTATGTTTAGGTATTTACAGGGGAAATCAAGGCAATGTAAAAGAGAACAATTTCCTGAGATTTTTTTACAAAGTTGCTTTTTATCTTTTATTTTACAGGGAGCAGATGGAGTTAGAGGTCTGAAAGGAAGCAAAGGAGAAAAAGTGAGAACAACGAATACAGCTTTTATTTCATCACTTACTGTCAAACTGTGGACTTTGGCTCCCAGTATGTTTCACAAATTAGATTGTAATGATGACATTTAAAAGCAGTTATCAGAATTTGCCTCTTATTGTAGGGAGAAGACGGCTTCCCAGGGCCAAAGGGTGACATGGGCGTCAAAGGAGACAGGGTGAAAATCTCTACTCACTCCCTCAGTTTTTGAATTTTAATGTAAAACAAACAAAGTCACCTTGATTTCTTTTCATTTTTGACTTTAGGGTGATAATGGAGTTCCTGGTCCTCGTGGAGAGGATGGACCAGAGGGGCTAAAGGGTCAGTCAGGACCTTTAGGAGATGCAGGACAAGCAGGAATAGCAGGCGAGAAGGTATATTATTATTATTATTATTATTATTATTATTATTATTATTATTATTATTATTATTATTATTATTGGTAGTAGTAGTA
>JARVLU010000380.1:21326978-21342268 GCA_031762415.1 Simpsonichthys santanae
GTCACTAGGGGCGGCGCCGTAAGTACGGAGCGCCGTAAGTCGATGGCGCCGTAAGTCGGGGACCACCTGTATTTATAAAGCATGCAAGACCAGTACAAAGCAGACAACTTGTAAAGTTGCAAAAACATAAATGCAATTCAGTGATACATTCTAGGATATCTGTAAATATTGCAAGGCACTGCTAGTTTTTAAACTGTAGCCCTGGTGATCTTGAAACCAATCAAACAAACAAAAACTTTAATTAAAAGAGTGAATGAGCATAATTTCAAAGATACAATTTGTTTTGATGGAAAGGACATTTTATTTGATTATTTTAAAATTTTTAGAAAGAGGCACACAAATGTACATTGAAACAAGTTAATACAGACAGACTGTTTAATGTGGAAATATAAGAAAAAAAAGCAACAACAACAACAACAAAAAAAATCATTTTCATTAGCCAGTAATTTTAATGACAGGAAAAAAAATTGAACAGTAATTTCAAAATGTGTACTGTGAACTTTGTGCTATAATGAGACATTGTTATTGATAAGAAGCTCAATGTTGCTGACAATCTTTATGGATTTTATTTGGAGGCTTGTAAACGAAAGCCTAAAGGTTGAGACAGGAGCACAACAAGATTTTTCACGCGCTTGTTACTTCCCTTCTAGTAATTGGTCAGCAGGTCATGTTTCAGTATTTTCTGTTTGCTCATCTGAAACATAGCCTGCACAGGAACACAATTGATTTTTTTTAAACTTGATTCACCATCTTCAAACATCCCAATAAAAAGTGAACCACCTTTGCGACAAACCCTGGGCTACAACAGAAGTTTGAGCCATTATTCCCCGTTTGCTTCTTACTGCCTGCACTGTAAATAAGGTACAGTCTGTGAACTGTATATAGTGCACAGCCATTCCACCTGAGCTTATTAAACTTTGATTAGTACTACGCATTTAGTTAATTAGCGACAGCTGCGCTGATTGTGTCAAACTTATGAACCAACATTTTCTTCTGCTGGTAATCATTAACATTAACTGCCCCCATGCAGTCTCCAGTGGTCTCTAAGAAGGAGCTGAGTTTGCTCCAATCAGTGATTAGTCTCAGTGTTCAGCTCCTGGTTATCAGACTGATATTCTGAAGAGAGAGCATCTAGGTTTTACCTGTTCAATGGAAAATGCTTTTCTGTCTCCAACTTGCAGTGCTTAGAGCTGATTTCCTACTTTATTAGTTATTGTCACACAGAACACTTTAAATTAACATTTTCAGTTATCTTTTTTTTTTCAAGCAAACAATTTAATTTGTCATAACAGAAAAATATCAGGTGTAACTAATAATAGTAATTGTGGTTTTACTCCGTGTAATAAATCCCAGCACGTCATGCCAGGAAGTCAGCAAGATTAAAGACAAGTTAAGAAAGAATTTGTTGAAGGCAACATAATTCCACGGATAACACGATTAATTTTATGACATTGAAGTTTTGAAGATGCCATTTCTACTCCGTTATACAAGTATTGGTAGGTCTTTTTTATTTTTATTTTTATTTATTTTTTTTTTTTTTTTTGTGGCAAGGCCATTCTTTTAGTTCAATTTCTCTTATCTTGGAAGCAAAAACCTGACATGGACATTTAAACCTTCAATAAGGTCAGCACATTTTTAACCACGCATGATTGATCTTTGTGGCTCATGAGTTGTAAAAATCCACAATTTCACATGCAAAAACGACGAGCCCAGAGAATGAACATGATAGCTCTGAGTGCAGAAGGAAGGAAACAGATTTTTTAAAAAAGTAGTGACAGAAAGGAGATAGTGAAGCAATGAAGTGGAAGGAAGAGGCGGGGCACTCATTGTGAACAGGAAGACGGTGTGACAGCTGCTAATCAGATTAGCCTCAGCCATGGCGCTCTAATGAGCACCCTTCTTTGTGACAGTTGTCTCACAACGCTGTCAGCCATGAACGCACGCTCAACAAGCTTCACAATAGCTCCCCCTTCTTCCCAGTCAGATTAGGAAGCGAACGCATTAAAACTGAGCCAAAACAAAAGGCGGAAGAGAGGAGAGATGCTCAGGACACAGTGGGAAAGTTTTATGCATGCGTCAGTGTTGCGGATCACAGAGTTCTCCCCTCTAACACTGAAGAGTCTCAGCAGAAGGGCATGCTTCTTCCAGTTCCACACAATCTCTCTCTGGGCAGTTTTGTCTGTCGCTCTGTTTCAGTGTCTCTGCAACACAAGGTTCCCTGCAAGACTTCAGAGTGATTCACAACATGGCTCAACAGCAACTCAACTGAAACCGAAGCCAAGTACCGTTAGGATTAATTGCTTGGTGCTCTCAAGCTGCATAGGCGACGAGTCAAATCACGTCATCTCTGGCTGAGAGATATGCTTGTGCATATCACAGGCCAGAGATTTCTTATTAATAATTGTTAATAAGAGAGGCAGTGGGAGGTGAAAAGAAGGAGTCAGAATCTGTGTCATATTGAAGGTAATGACCTGTCTGAGCATCTTCATCATGTCAGTCTAATAATAATCATTGGTAATAGGGCCTCTGCATAAGCAATCTAGCGTTTGTTGACATCAAACTTTTATTTCATTTCAAACCAACTCACATTCATTTTGAAATTCTAAATATTTTACGTTATACTAATAAAATTATGTAATTTCTTTCTTCTCAGGGACCTCCAGGACAGCATGGCCCACGAGGCCCTCAAGGACCCACTGGTGCTGAGGTACAATGCAACTTGTACATTTTCTAACTATCCAACATTAGGAATAAAATGATGGTGTTGCTGGTATCACAGCTTCATTATATGAAAGCAAACAGAACCCCCATGTACTCATAAATATGAAAATTATTGTGTGTTTTACTATTGTTTATATTAACATGTTTATCTTATGCATGTTCACAGCACAACGCAAATGTTTGGTTAAAGATATTATTCGTCACATAAGTGTTTCAGTGGCACATAATTTGTATTCTGGTAGTTGGACTAATAAATGCACCAACATGCATCATTCTATTTGGTAACACATTTATGCATAATTATAATTTCCATGTATTAAAACCATCTCTCATAACAGATAAATGTGCATAATTTTGCGTAATGTCAGCCTGAGATTTAGCCTAATATCTGTGTACATTTAAGAAGATTACTGAAGTTTCAAACTGTGTTTTATTTATTTTTCTGATTTGTTGATCAAATGTAAATAGCTAATGCTTAGTCACTCATTTAGTGAACTTTTCTATTTCAAACTCATCAAAAAATCAGTTTTGAAAAGGTGCAGAGCATGGAAGAGCCTAGTAGTAATGTTTTTTTTTAGGTAATGTTAGTGCAGTCCTTTAAAATTCCATAAGCACACTCCCAATTAAAACTAGAGAAATTGCATTTCCTATGAAAATGCAGTGTGAATGCTTATTGCCGAAGAACTTGCTGAAAAAAACATCTGAAATTAGCTTAAATAACATGCTGAAATGTAGCTGAAACGAAAGAACAAGCCTAAATTAGCAGAAGAAATCAAAAGACCACATATTTGCTGAATTAGGTTTAAGTAAGCAGAAATGAGCAAAAAATTAGGAAAACAGCTAAAGAAAGCTTGAATTAGCTAAATAAAATAAAATCTAAAAAGCTGAAAAGGTCAAAAGAAGCTTAAACTGACAGAAGTAAATGGAAAGAGCTGAAATGAGCTAAAAAAAAAGTGGAATTAGCTGAAAAGGTTAAAATTAGCATAAAACAGCTAGTAGCCAAAATAGCAGAAAAGGCTGAAACTAGCAGAAAAAACTGAAAGGAGCATAACAAGCTGAAATTAGCAGAAATAATTTAATTTGGTTGATAGAAGCATAATTTAACAAGAAAATGTTTGAAATTTATCTGAAAGCAGTTGAAATTAGCTAAAAATATTTTTTTAAAGGTAGCTGAAAAGTTAGAACAAGCCCAAAATAGCTGAAGAAAGGTTTGTCCAATTAGGCTAAAAGAAGCAGAAATGAGCACAAAAAGCAGAAACGGTTTGAAAAAAGCTGAAATTATATTTTAAAAAAGAGCTTAAAAGTAGCTAAAAAAGCAGAAAGAAGCTGAAATTACAAGAATGAAATGGAGAGAGTACATTTGTGCTAAATTAGGCTGAAAAGTTTAAATTAGCGTAAAACAGCTGAAATAGCAGAAAAAGCTGAAATTAGCAGAAATGAGCATAAAGGAGCATAACAAGATGAGATTAGCTGAAACAGCTGAAATTAGCTGAAAATACCTGAAAAATGTTTAAATTTGCACAAGGAAGATGAAGGAATCTGAAACAGAACAAAATGTGAAAGGTTATCTAAAGATAAGAAGGATAGAAAATGAGCTCAATTCATTTTCTATGAGAAAAAATAATCTGCAGAAAAGGCTAAATATTTCAAAAAGCTAAAGTTGCATCAATACCAAAAGTCATATCAGGATGGTCCTGGAACAGTTCAACATTTTGATATATGATTTGTTAAAATAGCTTGAAAACTGCAGGACGAGACTTGTGCCGAAAAACACACACAAGAAAAATGGATCACAATAGTGTGAATGCTTCATAACCATTCACACAACAATGTTATCCCGATATCTGCACAACTGCTTGTCTTACTACTAATTTATATTTTCAACCTCCTTGAGCATGCATTGCCACAGGCCTTCCTCTGCTTTTGAAATGTGAATTATTAATTAGTATTAGAATGTAATCCCTGTGAAAGAGTTATATTTACTGCTCCATGAATCATTTAGAAGTATTGGACTATTATCCCAGAGAGGCAGTTATATTTACCTCTGGTAATGGCTGTCCCTCTGCAGCCTCTCATATTGCTCAATTATTCAGCAGTCAGCTGCAGAAAGCTTGAGCCTCACGCTAGCTCTTCATCACGGCAAGTATAGACATATAGCACTGCAGTGATGGTTGAATCTATAAATAGATAGATACCAAGAACAGAGGAAAACAACAAAATGGCTTAGACTTGTAAAAGCAGTTCACAGCGGGAATTCAGGGGTAGTGAATGGATTTGTTAATCTACCCTGTACCTGCATTCTTCTAAAATAGGGTTTACCCAATTTCATCTCAAGGTACACGGTTCAACATCAAGTTACAGTACATGGATCAGCAAATATATAAATGCACATGCACAAACAGGCAACCTGACTAAAATACTGTACAGAAAACGGAGTCAACCCATCCGTGATGTAGACAATACCCTCACCCAGGACTGAAGCAATAATTCCTTCTAATGAGATCATTTTGTTCCACTTTCAGCGTTTTGTGAGCCAAGCTGTTGGCAAGCAAATAAAAATACTGCAGAAACAGATTTTTGGAAAGTAAATGAATATTTAAAACCTGCCCTTGTTTTAGTTAAAGCCTTTCTCTCTCTCCTCCTCTGACACAGGGTCCACCTGGTTCGTCTGGTGGAGTTGGGCAGCCTGGACTTGTTGGAGAGAAGGTCAGCAAATCATGTCTCTGTGCATATTCAGTACAATGATGAGTCTTGGAGCTTCAGCGTGCACGTGTTTCATACCATCAAACGTTTCCTCTCTGTCAGGGTGAGGATGGAGAAGCGGGAGACCCTGGAACAGTTGGAGAGCCTGGTCCTCCTGTGAGTAACGTTGTCTTGGTTCATCTATTTGTACTGCTTGTCGTTTACTCTTCTCCATCATGACTATTTATTATATTTGCTTGTGCTCCAGGGGGCTAAAGGTGACGCAGGAGAGAAGGGTGACTCTGGCCCCCCTGGAACAGCTGGACCTCCTGGAACCAGAGGTTCTCCAGGAGAAGATGGACCCAAGGGCAACCTTGTGAATAAAATTAATGACAATATCTTGTTTTCAAGCCACTTAGGCTTTAAATGCCATTTAGGATTGTTTTTAACTCATTTTTTTCCTCACAGGGTCCCATTGGATTTCCTGGAGATTTAGGGCCTCCTGGAGAACCAGGAGCCAATGTAAGGTTAATTTATTTAATATTTATCTAATCTACCATTAACCCTTTAAATAATTCTGCAATAATGTATTCAATCAGGGAATTGACGGCACACCTGGACCTAAAGGAGACAGTGGAGAACTTGGGAAAGCCGTAAGCAGAGATATACACATATTTAAATAATTGTATTATTCACCTGCAGCACATGTGTACAATCTCTTATAAGATGGGCTGAAGTCCAAGGGATAGAAACATTAGTACAACAGTATTTGCTTAATGTTTGATTTTGAGCAACAAGATGTTTTATTTATACATTTATCCATTCATGCAGGGACCACAAGGAGCCTCTGGAGAGCCTGGTCCTCCAGGACCACCTGGTCGACGGGTGAGATTAGTCCTTTTGAATAGACATAAAAAATGTTTACATGATAAATGGACTGTACTTATATAGTACATTTTTATCTTAAGATACTCAAAACTCTTTACACTACAACCTGTGTCCTCATTTACCCATTCATACAGCACTCTACTATACGTGTCTCAAAGCTAATCTGAATCCATAGAGACTAATCAGTGCTTTCGATCACATTCATACACCAATGGGACACACATCAGAGGCAATGAGGGGTTCAGTGTCTTGCCCAGGGACACTTCAACACATGCCTGCTGGTGAAATCGAACCCCCAACTCTCCCATTGGATGACAACTGCACTAATCACTCAGCCATAGCTGCCCAATTAACCATTACACCCATATAACCATTTGATTTTTTATTATTTTGAGTTATTAGAACGTGTTTCCGTCTCTACCAAGGGTCATGTTGGTGCGTCAGGAAAAGAAGGAAAACAAGGCACAAAAGGAGCCAAAGTAAGGATAAACCAACATATACATATCACATATACCATAATGTCATACTATTTTAAATCCCTGTCCCTCTCCTCGGAAGGGTGCTACAGGAACTCAAGGTTTAGTGGGAAAAACTGGCCCAGTAGGACCTCAAGGACCTCCAGGAAGGCCTGGTCCAGAAGGGCTCCGAGGCATTCCAGGTCCTGCGGTAAGCACAAAGAAACCAGAGGCTAAATATTTATTAAATACAGACTAAGTATATTAGGACTGATGAGCGGATGCTATCCTTACTATTTTAAAGGGTGAACATGGGTTAAACGGACCACAAGGACAAACTGGACCACCGGGACCAATAGTAAGATACTTCATGTGCATTTGAGAGCGAGATCTTTCAGATCAAAGAGAGCACTGGTTACATCCAAATATCAGTACCAAAAAAGCAGCAGTACTGTGTTTAACTCATGTATGACGTTTATAACAGGGGCCACCAGGACTCCCAGGACTAAAAGGACAGCCAGGGAAAAAAGGAGAAAAAGTACGTAAAACAACAAACAGAGGGAAACTGTGCAGCAGTTAGAGCTCAGAGGCATGGTGATTGATAAATGTGTGTTTGTATGCAGGGTCATGGAGGTTTGATTGGTTTAATTGGCCCCCCAGGGGAATTTGGGGAGAAAGGAGACCGAGGCTTACCAGGAATCCAAGGTTTACAAGGAGCTAAAGGAGATGAGGTGCACAGATTTGCATCATAACATGCCTGATCTGCCTCACAAAAAAATAAAGTTCATAACAAAAGCTGTTTGTGCTCATAGGGTGTACCTGGTCCACCTGGTCCCGTCGGCCCACCCGGTCAACCTGGGCTGTCCGTAAGTGGCTTAGCTGTTAGCGCTTTGAAATCATTCTCATGTTTCTACCTTTCACAGTGTGGCCTTTGAGAGTGCCGAGTCCTGAAACCAACCCTCGTGTTCAACGTTCAGTCCTAGCATTCAGTTTTTATTTATTTCTGATAAGGTCTCGCAAACACAAGTTGAAAACTTTGAAATGCAAAAAATACAGGAAACATTGATAAACAACACGCTTCCGTTGCTTAGCAAGTTGTCTGGTTGACATTCTGCAGCATTTATTTGAATAATTAGTCAATTATTTTTCTCCTTAACAATACATTTAATTTGACATTTTAGCTCTTCTATACTTCTTATCTCTTCTCATAGGGTCCAGCTGGTGAGAAAGGATCGAAGGGAGAGCCGGTGGGTAGACTAATCAGTCTTATTTATGCAATGCCACTTTTGTACTCGCACCTCTTGTTGGGAAGCAGCTGCTAGGAACATACGCAGAGGACAAAGGCGAAAGTACATTTGTTAGCTTCAATGTTCCATGCATCCTAATCACAAAACCCTATACTGTGTTTACTGGGTGTTTTTGGAACTAAACGCTTGCTGTACGCTATGTGATTATTTTCATTAGTCCATTTTAATAGGATTTGGGTCTGGTGTGTGCGACGCTGTAAAAAAAGCACTATAGCAGGCTTTGAAAGCCAAGGCTCTGACCACAGAGTGCTGATGCACGCAGCTGGAAAATCCTACAAGCAGCAGCCGTACTGTACTTGCCTGGTTAAAGTCAGGATTTAGACAAGAGGTGTGAGAGAGACTCCCAGTGAGATGTGACTGATCCAGTCTCCTCTCTTCTGTCTCCAGGGAGGAGTTGGCGCCATAGGAGATCCAGGCCCTGCTGGCCATCCAGGACCCCCTGTGAGCACATCTTATGACCCTCTTCCGACTCATTTCACCCTGAATTTATCCTCCTAAATGAACTTTAACTACTTTTTCACCTGTCTGTCTTAACTTCAGGGGCCCCCTGCAACAGTGATTCAGCCCCTGCCGATTTGGGATGGAAGTCGAAAGAAAAGAAGGCAATCAGATCGAGCAGACGGAGCTGCTGTGTCCGGGGAGGAAGATGTGCACTTTGGCGCTGAAGACTTTCTTCAAGGAGATCAGCCTCTGGAGGATCCTGAGGGAATGGAGGAGGTCTATGCCACCCTCTCGTCTATGAAAAATGAAGTGGATTTCATGAGGAGGCCTCTAGGAACATTTGAGAGCCCTGCCCGAACCTGCAAAGAACTGATGATGGTTCAGTCGAACTACAAAGATGGTTAGCAAAACAAGTTTTATGAATTATACTGATTATATTTTACTGCTGAGATACAATAGATTTAGCACTTAAAATATGGTACATATGGTATTAAAATAAGTAAACCAAATTTGCTTATAGTTTTGTGTTTAAAGATGTGTTATTTAACTCATGCTACATTTTAGGGGACTACTGGATCGATCCTAACCAGGGCTGCCACAGAGACTCCATTAAGGTCTTTTGTAACTTCACAGCCTTTGGAGAGACCTGTCTCTACCCTGACAAAAGGATTGAAATGGTGAGCTTCCAGTCTCTTACTGACAGTTGTTAATAAGTCAATTTTCTTGTTTTACAATATAAGATGGAAAATCGCTCAAGGTCTCTGAAACCAAAAACTTAACTCAATGTATTCTCTCTGTTTGTTGTTTATGCAGGTTAAATTATCAGCATGGGGCAAAGAGAAACCAGGAAGCTGGTTTAGCCAATACAAGAAGGGCAAACAGGTATGTTAAATACAGACAAAAAGTCAATTATCACCTATAAACATTAATCCCATCTGGCTTATTTGCCAGGCAGTGTTTTTTTTTTTTTTTTTCAGATCAATTACTCAGTGAAGACTTTTTGAGTTTTCGGCAAAAAGTTTTTTTTTTTTTCCACTGCATCTGTCTCTTCATGACCCCGTATGAATGTTTTTCATAACTTTTGCACCATGTAATTTGCTATAAGTCACATGACTGTGCACAGTAAAGCAGCTGCTGATTTCAGTCAGAATGATTCACACGAAGTCGTGAGCAGCTGTGTCCCATCGACAAGTATTTGTGACTTCTCATGCGCAGCTGTTCGGAGGTGTTTTGAGCCTCTTGAAAGAAAAAAAAAAGTTGTTTTGCACTTTAAAAAAAAATCCATTTGATTTAGTGATTCTGTTTCAAAAACAGTTTTAATGTGAACGAATCGTTCGTATTTCCCTCCTTCCACTTCTGCGCGTTAACGCTCATGTTTGTGTGTCCATCAGCTCTCTTACGTTGACAGCAATGGGAACCCTGTGCATGTAGTCCAGATGACCTTCCTGAAGCTTTTAAGTGCCACCGCCAAGCAGAGCTTCACCTACACCTGTCAGAACTCGGCAGGCTGGTTTGACAGGACCTCCCGCTCCTACCAGCGTGCCCTCCGCTTCCGGGGTAGCAATGATGAGGAGCTCACCCAAGCCAAAAGCCCATTCATCACAGCAGTGCATGATGGATGCCAGGTCAGTGCTGGCATGTGTTCGACAAACGACTACCTTGACAAACTGGAATTAGCATCAGTAAGACTAATGTGTTTGTCGGTAGTGCTGCTGTTTTCAGCTGGAATCAGTATCAGAATAACCATTACAGACTAGATAACAGATCTGAGTTAGAGTGTGTGTGGGGGGGCAAAGTTAGTGGAATAAAGCCAAGCAGATTCTGATAATGACTATGATTTTTCTCTTTTAGTCCCGCAAAGGTCAGGAAAGGACAGTTTTAGAGATCGACTCCCCCTCGGCGGAGCTGCTCCCAATTATAGATGTGGCTCCAGCAGACTTTGGCAGCAACAACCAGAAGTTTGGATTTCAAGTTGGACATGTGTGCTTCACTGGTTAACATCAAACACACAAGACATTTTCTGAGAAAAAAAACAAACAAAACTGGACTTTAATTTATGCCTGCCCCAAAAATATTTATAATGTTGTGTTGTATGTGGTCAGTTTGCGGTGTAATATTTAAACTTTTGAGCAGCCATTGCAATCTTCAAAGAATAGTCAAAATGGAAGATGTGCAACAACCGGAGCAAAGCACAGTTACCAATAGGGAATTATTGCTGTTAAAATGTTTACAATATCATTTTTTTTCTTAATTTGTTTCCTCAGTATTTTAATAGGCCATGATAGATCTGCTGAAATTACAAGGACTACAAAACGTATTAACAGTTAACAAATAGATCTGTGCAGTTGGTCTGTTTTACTGTTTTGAACACTTGAAACTGAGACAGAGAAATTCTGATTGTAGAACTCGTTTGCATGTTTGGATTTCACCACATTCACAATTGCATTGCAGTTGTGAACTAGCAAAGGATATTAATTCCACACAAGCACTCTAATTAATTTCCTGTGTAAGGATGATAAATTGTTCGTTTGTTACCCTTCAACTGCAGTTTGCTCAGTGAATTACCTTGTTTTGTATTCATTAGGAACTGCGAGCTATTGAACCCAACACTTGAATGAATAAGGTTGCTTCCTTTATTAGACTTTGTCCCACTATATGCTAAGTAATCAGCTTTTTGAGCCCTCCATGTTTCCACAGTTTTGAGTACTGTATGTATCAGAGTAAAATCCTTTCAACAGTGCTGTGACACACCCCAGGATATAAAAAGCAATAATTCAAGGCATGTATGCTGATTAAAATGTTCTTAAGTCTAAACTGCAGTTCCACACACCAAAATGCATTTTATACATCTCCTCAGTTCCTTTTATAATTGCTGACGCAACTTGTTTTTTTAGTTTTCATATTTTTTGCTCGACACAGAGGTTTTGTGCGTATGGATGTTTTTTTTTTTTTTTTTTTTTTTTTTTTTTTTTTTTCTTTCTTTGTTGTTCATATGCTGAAATTTAAACAGAATACATTGCTATTCTGGCACAATTTATTTTGTGGTGCTACAGATAATTTTTTTTTTTGTGTGTGTGTAACTATGTTTGTGTGCCTCTGTGGGCATGGTTATAGGACCAGAGAGTGAGAGGGTTATTGCTCTTTCAGCAGCCTGAAACACTCCGAGAGGTTGGGGACTTCTCTTCTGTTTTTGTTGCACATCTTCTGGCTGATTGTGGCATTTTCACAGCAAAAGGAGGCTTTGGACAGCTCAGAGCAACACGGCTGATTCGCTTTAAGAGACAATCACATTCATTACATTCATTTTTACTTTCTGATGTTCTAGTGCAGGGGTCTGCAACCTTTACGATCAAAAGAGCCATTTCTGCCCCTTCGTTCACTAAATTAAATGTGTCCGGAGCCACAAAACCTGTTACAACTGTGATTCTCAACTGGTGGCCCGTGGACCACTTTACGTTGGTTGGAGGGTGCTTTTCTGGCCAGTAGGGTGACATTATAAAGCTGAAAATATCTAATGATTTTTACATTTGTTGATATTTTTACATTTTAAGACAAAATAAAAGACAAAATTCTTGTAAAGACGAAAAAAATAATATATCAAAGTTCATGCTCAATAATACTGATAAAATACAACAAAGTTAAGTCAAGTCCTCTGGACGGCCTCTTTTTTTGTTTAAACATTTCGTCCTTCATCCAAAGGACTTCATCAGTCCAAGGAGCCACAACAAACTCAGTCCCATAAGTGGCTTACTCACATAGTGGGCCAACCAGTTTGATGGTGATAAGATTGATTCTGGAGTCCACTCTCTCCCCTGTCGACTGCTTTTGGCTGCATGGGGGAGACGGCGGACTCCAGAAACCATCTTATCACCATCAAACTTGGCCCACTATGTGAGTAAGCCACTTCTCAGACTGATGAATTTCTTTGGATGAAAGACAAAACGTTTCAACACAAAGAAACTGTCCAGAGGACTTGACTTAACTTTGTTTAAAAATAATGTAGTTTTGCCAAACAAACAAAAAAAAACAATGAACTATGCAGCTCTGATTTTTTTTTAATGTGGAAAAATTAAGTATTTTATTTTGAAGCATTAAAGCATAAAGTTAAAGTGAATATGTTTAATTCCTTGTATTAGTTCTAGTATTCACGTATTGCAAATGAAATGACAATAAAACTGCTAAAACTATCCCTTTTTGTAGTGAAAAGAACTAATAAACTTCAATTTTAACTTAATTCTGGTCAAAAGCTTGAAAAAGCTGCTGCAGAGGGACCAAAGAACCACATGTGGCTCCAGAGCCACAGGTTGCAGACCCCATGTTCTAGTGAATTTAAAAGGTAAATGCATTATCAACAAACAAAGAAAACAATAAAATGTTATTGCAAAAACTGCAGCTAAAACAATAAGCTTAGAAAGTTTGATCTATTATATTCTTTATTAGAAATAGTTTTATTTTTAACAGAAAGTTATCATGGGTGCTGACATCACTCTGCATTTGAAAAGTAATTCTCAGGATTTTTTAAGTAATGTATAATTGCTCCAGCTTGTTAAATACTGGCTTAAAAACTGTTCTTTGAATTGGCAAAGTGATTTGTAACGTTACAGAAATAATGTGTGTGAATTATATATTATGGCTGATTTCGCATCTAAAAAATGAAATATCTTAATTCTACGTCCTCTGACTCAAATAGTAGCCTGTGTATACAGCATGCATAATTATGCCATTCAGTCCTGCTGCTCTGTTCCTTTCATAGCGTTTAAGCAGAACAGTTGTCTCCTCCTCATGCACCGCCCTTACTGTGTATAGTCTTTGTTGTACTAAATTTATATACTGTACAGTTATTATTTGGATTTTAAGTTCTATACGATGGTGCTTAAATAATAAATAAATGTATATGTCAAATGTTGATGTGCAAAGGAAAAGAAAACTACAATAAAACAACCTTTTGTGGGGTTTTAATCTTTAAACTCCAAATGCAAGTTAGAAACGTGTCCCCCCCCGTCTACATTTAACTGTCTGCTTTGTTTGCTGACAAGCTTAACAGAAATTTTGGTGCAACTATGCAAGCTGCGGCCACAACTTCACAAAATCGATGCAACGGACTCTAATTTACTCCCCAGTTCATTTATTTCAATTAGCTTTGTTTCAGCTCTGCAGTCAGGAGACACATGCAAGGAGGTGAATGGTGAGAACCAAAATGAGTTTTTAATGAAATTATTGCGTTTAAAAAAACAAATCTGAAATTTTGTTCAATTCAGTGAAATAAGAAAGAGATAGTGACTCACTGATACACGTGTACTGTTTGTTTACACACATTGAAACACTCACCCCTTCCCTCCCACACACACATGCACACACACTGCTCTCACATCACAGTACAATAATCTCAAATCATTTAGGGACCATTGTTCAAGGTTAGCATCAATGTCAAAATAAAGGTTACCATGTTTTTCTTTTCCTTTCCTACTCTTTTCCACTAAATTGAATTTTAACCACACTAAGCTCTTGACCAGGAAAGGTCATGTGTTTCCACTAACTTAGAATAATGATAGCAGGAGAGCAAAGTGACTGACAGAGTGGTGCAGTATTTCAACCACGCAATGGTCTTTTTTTTTTTCTGGTCCACACAAAATTCTGAAGTGGTTCTCCATTTCTGTGACATAATTCAGTTTTTATTTGTTATGCCTTGTTCATTTGCGTCTAAAATAAGTCAAAATAATAACCCATCAAAATTGAGTTTTCAGAGTCTCATTTCTTGAAAAAGTCCACTGAAGTCCAGATTTTTCTTTACGGAGATAGAAATTAGTGCAAGCTGAGGGATGAGGGGAGTTTTTCATCAAGATGACTGGAGGCCACAGATCTGTCAGATGCTTTGGGAAACTCATAGAAATGTTCTTTCAAGTAAGCAAACTGTCTTTTTATGTTAATCAGTTATCAAGAAACAATAAAAAAAAGCAAAAATATTTTATATAATTTTCACTGCTTTAAATGTGTGCTTCAGAATACAAGTGGCATATTTGTACGTTGTTTTGATCTTTGTTGTTTATTGTGTCACCAATGTTAAAAATCATACCAACAATTTATAACACTATGAGGATGAAGTCGTAAAAATGAAAATTCAGATGACAGATGAATCAATAACAAAGGTTTTATGTAATTTAAAAAGGCTGGTATCATCAAAGAACCAACAGATGATCCTTTTAAATAAATCATTTGGTAATACAGGTAGTCCTCGGTTTACGACAGAGATCCGTTCTAACGGCTCGGTCGTATACCGATTTAGCCGTAAACCGGATCCGCCCGGATCCGCGGCCATATATGCAGATTTTCGGCCGTAAAACGAAACCGAAACTAAACGGCGATCGATAACATCTTTTTAAACACGTTTTTTCAATGTATAACAACTTTGAACGGCCATATTAATGTTTTTAAATGTGTTTTAATGTGTTTCCAAGAAGTTAGCTAAGAAAATACTCTAAAAAAACCCCAAAAAAAAACATAAAATGCTGCAAAAAAAGTCAGCGAAGGGTGATGACATCACTGGGGGGCGACGGTCGTATACGCGACATGCCGTAAACCAAGTCCGCCGTAAACCGAGGACTACCTGTATATATATACACGAGTATATATACAAGTTACGAACGGGTTCCGGACCTAAGAACCGTTCGTATGTTGATTCTGCCGTAACTCGGAGCAGAAGGCGCGCCGAACCAGGAAGTAAACCGGAAGTAAAACCGTGATCGAAAACGTCTTTTTAAACACGTTTTTTCAATGTAAAACAACTTCGAACGGCCGT
>JARVLU010000380.1:21379697-21395325 GCA_031762415.1 Simpsonichthys santanae
GTTTTTTGAATGTCCAGAGGACAAGACTTAGCTTTTTTAGATTTTTCTACCTGGATTATTGAGCATGCATCAGGGTACCTTTTTTTTTAGTTCAACCCCATTTAAGATGGCCACCCCACCTAATCAACCTTAGGCAAGATAATAAATGGCTCAGTCCATTTTACACATATTCTACTATGTATTTTGAGTGGTAGTAGTTGTGAGTCATTCCTAGCACATCATGTGGAATCTTACAGTATTTCATTTGATTGCACATAATAATAATTGTAAGGTTTGACTAAAACATAGGTCTGCAACCTGCGGCTCTGGAGCCACATGTGGCTCTTTGGTCCCTCTACAGCAACTCTTTCAAGTATTGACCAAAACTAACATAAAACTGAATTTTATTGGTTGTTATACAAACAGCTGTTTTCCTGTCATTCCTTTTGTAAATAGTGTACTCACTTTAACTTTTTGCTTTATTTCTATAACTATTTTTTCCACACACAAAAAAAAAAAAAAAAAAAATCACAGGTCTGCATAGTTATTTTTTTAATTTATTTTATTTTTTTTTTAACTATTGTTCCCCCTCTACAAGAATCTGGTCTTTTCATTTGTCTTAAATGGCAAAAATATCAATAAATGTTAAAAATCATTAGATATTTTTAGCTTTATAATTTATTATATCAACCCTATATCATATGGCAATAAAAGTCTCCTAACAAACCTAAAGTGGCCCATGGGCCACCAGTTGATAATCACAGATGTAGCATGTTGTAGTTCTGGACACATGTAATTTAGTGAATTAAGGTGTAAAAATGGCTCTTTTGATCATAAACGTTGCAGACCCCTGGACTACAACAACTATAACTCAATCCTTTTTCATCATAAGATGATTTTAGTGTAAAACTCCGACAAAAGAGGAGAGAGGCAACACACATTCAGTTAGGTTTTACACACATTAGGTTTACACACACACCCCCACCCCACACCCACACACATGCAGACAGATTCTATTAAGTGAAGCTGCTGTGGCGATCAGGACTGGTGAGCAGTGTCAGAACAAAAGGAGAGGAAGCGAACACGTTTCAAATCAGAGCCAAAGTTGTTGAGCAGGACAGTGTCGTTTGGAGTGGGTGGGAGAAAGACAGAAGGAAGAAATGGAGTTGAGTTGCTGTAAATGAAAACTGGAAATTGCAGGAAGGGATGGAGGGGGAAGCATCACAAGTGTGCCTGCAGGGGAATTATCTGTCCCATCCAAACCAGAAGGAGAATAACAATTAGAGGGCCCATCACTCTGCCACAGTGAGTTTCTCCTGCTCAGTGGCAATGACACTCCTTGCAGATTGTCTTTAATTAGCTCTACATCGCTTGATCAATATGGCCGTGACAAAACAATGGCAGCGCATCCTGTCGCCAGACGCAGCAAGAATAAAGGGCTGGTGTTGACAGACAAGACGTGAGAAGAAAATGATCTGGAGTGACATCTTAGTCAGACGAGAAGGAAAGGGAGGGCGTCTACTAGGCAAGAAGCCATGCGCTGATAAAAACATGCTCTTGTGAAGATTTGAGTCTGTACCGGTTTGTTGGATGAAAGTGTGAGATATAGATGTCTGCTTCTTGTTGCATGACAAGGTGAGGAAAAGTAAGCAGGTTACAGCTTTGGCTTAACGTCATGTCAGAATCTGCTGTGTGATCTACACTAATGCCTGTTATATGTTGGAGCAGCAGAGCTGAGTGCTTCAGCCACACTAATGGTGACGTGATGAATAGGTATTCTGAAGAGGTCTCCCTCTTTAAGCCTTATTGCTTCAGGCTACTGGTCCTCTCTGGCCCAGCTCTCAATTTTTACTCTTTTCACTGAGCGTAACAGCTTGCAATGAGCTGCTGCAGAGATCTTCAGAGAAGGGCACTTCATATTTGTCAGGCATCTTTTTTATGTACTCGGTATGTTCTAGATCAATATCTGCTGCAAAAATGCCCAAATCTGTCATGATCTCATCCAAACTGCCTCGACCGAGAGCATTAAATGTGAACTGCAGGATCCTTCCCTGAAAAAAACAAAAACGACTTTTGTCTGTGCACATAAAATCAGATACTGAAAAAGGAAGAGTTCCTTATTTCAGAAACAATGGTCAGTATAATGTATTCAACATTGTAAGACAATAATATACTGTATGCCTTAAAGATGCTCTATTTTCCCAAATAACCCTTGGTATTGCCATAAATTTGGGGTGTTTGTAGCCGAGTCATTCACAATACTGTACATGTGTGAAAGATCTTTCCTTTAAACTTTAGTATTAACTGTTGGGGTTGACCCTGTTGTCTGTTAGCAACATATCTCAGACACATTTTAATGAAACTTTCAGAAACTAATCATAGAATGTCCATGAACTATCATGATCTGTAGCTTTTGTGTTGTTCAGTAATTTTGTGATTCTGGTATTTTGTTTTACTTGTGTTTCCAGCTCCCCCAGTATTTTCCCCTCATGTAGTTCAGCTTCTGCCCCTCGCAGTTTCACCTGATCTTCATCGTCTCTCCTCAGGTGTTGGGATTTCTCCCTCATTAGTTTCCCCTTTAAAGCTTGTGTCTTTTCCTCATTTGTGTCCATGTATTGTGCTTGTAAGCCAGTCGTGTTTTTTTTTCCGTCTGTGTTCTCCTGAGTTTTTGTCTCCCATTGTTTTTCTTAATGAGTATTTCTGCTGCCACATCAGCCTTTTGTTTCTGCTTTTGTTAATAAATTACTTTTTTTTTTACCTGAGCCTTTTGAGTTTTTTTCTGCACTCCGAGTTCAACTCCTCATCAAACTTTTTACTTTTCAATTCCATCAAATTCAAGACTGCCACAGCTAAATTTGCACAGCCTCTGCAAATTTAACTTGCACAGAAATGCCTATAACTCAATCAGTTTTGCAGATAATGAATTAAATAGTGATGCAGAAATAGAATAGTCATTCCTAACACTGACTTTGTGCATGACGTCTTGCAATCAGTTTTTTTTAACGTTTCACCAAAATGCCTTTGTCATTTCTCATCAGCTGATCTTAGTCTAAAACTCTGAAACTCTGGCATGAATGAGGTGAAAAATGTGCATTTTTTTAAAAGAAATTATAGACCTTTAATTTTACAGATGTGTTTCCTCACGTGTGTCAATAAAAATCTGTAGTTTCTCCTGAATCCTTCTAAATCCATTAATATTAAAATGTGTTTGTCATAGTGTCTTCTACTTCAAGTTAAATCATCTGAAATAGACTGTTGTCTTTTTTTCGTTTTTGCACCTTCCAGTCAGGCAGTAGTCAACAAAGAAATGTCCCAGGAGCAAAAGGCGACCACGATTCACAGTGACATGTTGTGAGGACAGCAAAGAACTATAATTTTAACAATTAGCGATTGAAAGTGACTCCTGAAGGAAGAAAACTCATCTCTCTCTCCTTTTTCTGCACAGAATATTAATGAAAAGAATGACCTTTCTGATATTGTGTCTGCCCTCAGATCTATTCAGTTCCAAATATCATCATTAGGCACAGCAGATCTGCATAGTCTGCAAAGAGCATGCTGCAAAACATCTTCCATCACTTAAAAACCAAAGAGCTGCAGTTTATCATAAACTGACCTTTGCAGCTATTTTAAATCTCACTCTATTCTCATATTTTGGGATGTGCACAAAACTAAGATGTTAATGCAGGACGCTGTGTTAGATGTACAGTTCAGTGCCTGCTGAATGTTACATCTGTCACTGCAGATCCACTCCCACGATCCAGCAGCTGCCAGTGGTGTGAGGACTCTCAGGCCACTCTTTACCATTAGGGCCTTTCTACCTTCCTCCCACCTCCACGTTCTCACTCAGAACACTTCTCATTTCACGCTCGACTGACTCCACGTTAGCCTACATTCATACAAACCTCTCATTTTCTCTTCTGTAAACTCGTTTCCCCCGTTTGTTGATGTTTTCTTGTCTGTCTGTTTCCATAATCACTGAATGGATCAGTTGCTCCTCATTTTGAAATTCCGACTGGTCTTTGGAGATAACATGTCTGGAATCAGTAGAGAAAGGTAGAAAAGAAGAGGCTGTAGATAAGTATCTGTTCATTTACACTAAAACCCCTTTTTTTCTAGCAGCATAGCTAAACTCTGGTAAAGCATACAAAGACACGTTTGTTTGTTTTTATAAAAGTTATTACTTTGCTTTTTTTTTTTTTTTTTGGCCACCAATTGGCTGTAAATGTAATATTCAGTTGGGGGCTGTTTGAGGATTTCTTTTCTCTGCACACTGTGCCTGTGTTGCACTAATAATGTCCCCTTAATTAAATGTTACAGCTTCTGTGAGCATTAATGACCTGAAGACAGAGGAAGCAAATGGAGAATTCAGTGCGAGCTTTGACAAAAAGGTTGAACCCTGCAGGCTGCGTCTGTCCCTTCATTTTTATTAGCCGTGCAGTTTATAGCTGATGGGCTTTGGTCATGGTTTTGTTTTTCCCTGACCATTTCTAACACAGAACATTATGCTGCCAACTAGTAAAGCAGACTATAATTGGCAGGGTTTCGCCACTCCTCTCTGCTCCCATTAGTTCTGCTGTTGCAGACGTGGCAGAAAACAGACAAGATGTAAACTCATCGCCTTAGGGAATTTCAAATACAACATCCTGTGTTTTTTTTTTTTTTTTTTTTTTTATATGCTTTCACTCTCTGTCTCTTTCAAATATCACAGCATCCGTCTGAATCATCTGTTCTATCTGCTGGGTTGTTTCTTTGACTTGTTTTCCTCTTGTGTAATCCTCCACAGTCATTAGCCAATAATAGTGATACCTACACTCAGTGACGGCATGACATTTGTAAACAGTGACTCATAAGCACGCAGTCACTCTGTCCACTGGCTGTCTCTTTAATCCTCCAGCAAATCACTAAGAACAGTCTGCATCCAAACATAAATAAACTCTTTTTGGGTTTGCAGAATGCACGTCTCCCACAGCCTTTCATACTATAGACTGAGATCATCTCAAGATAAGAAATGGAAGAGTTTTAACAATTTAGGTAAAACTTGAAAATAATGTTAATTTTTTTTTCCCTTCTTGCTCTCAGCGAAGGTGGACACTTTTCCCTACTGCTCTGCTTTTTGTGCTGATTTTATTTATTATTTTCTTTTTACGTTTTGCAGGTTTTTGCAGAGATATGATTTTCTTTTACATCCTCTTCCTTTGTTTTCCTCTTTCCCTAATGAAAAATGAAGCACCTCTCAGTGAGGCTGCAGCCTCAGACACTCCGTCTACTCCATCTGTTGTATGTTTGTTTGTTTGTTTGTTTTTCTTTGGACGGGCTGGTCTGAAATGTAACTTCGTTGTGCTTCTGTGCAATGACAATCAAGCTGATTATGATTCTGATTATGCATAAGCTCATGCAAAATTACATGTTAGATTTTATCTTGTGAATGACTCTCAGCTCCTTCTACATTAAAATCTTAGCACAATAGCTGCAAAATTACCTGACTCATTGCCGTTTTAGTGTTTCTGTATGTGGTTGTGGCGTACATTATGGATTATGCCTCCAAAATTTTATTAAATGTACAGTAGATCCAAGAATTTCTGAAAGTTTCAATCCTGTTTTTTTTTTCCTGTCTTTCATAAAATATTTTGATGAGGAAGGGAACATGAACATATTCAAACACAGATAAAAAACATAACTGTCGGCCTTCGCCTTTTGACAGCTGTCAGCAACAATTCTTACAAGATTCATGCATCAATAACAAAATAAAAACACGTTGAAAGTATCACAGTGAGATAACATAACATTAGTAGTGCAAAAGTATATTTTAAAATAGTATTTTTGATTGGGGAACTGGAGCCTGCAGCCTCAACAGGATGTGTATTTATTCCATGTTAACAACTGATGCACTGTCAGTGATGTTACCAGAACTCAATAAAGACGAGTTATGAGTGGAAAACACTAAATTATTTTGAATTCTGATGACAAGGCCAGCACCCGAAGTCCAGCAAAGGGCATTTTGAAGAGGCAAGTGGGTGCAGTCTCAAAGAGCTTTCATTTTGAGTTTCATTCACTTTTTTGCTGGCGGTTCCAATTTGCCATCAGTAATTATTCCAGTCACAGAAATATATTTTCTATATATGAGAGAGAACGTTTGATTAGCTGGATGGGAACAAAAGGTCATGAAGTGACTCTGGATTGCTTCTGTTGTGTTAAAAAATGTGAAGGTTTACGTGATGTCATCAGGTCACCATGTGGACAGAAACACATCACTGTAATTATGAGTATGAATGCATACCCACATGCATTTAACTTTGGATGTGGAGGCAATTTCTAAATGCACATTTGCCTGGAGAGAGGCTGCAGTGAGTAATGTTCAACTGGTGCTGCTGGCATGGAAAGGGGCAGAACGCTGAGCCATGCTGTGCTGCAGAAGGCAAGGCAGCTGATTGGCTCATGTAGTTCTTTTGTACTGCGTTGAGCAAGGCTTTTCTTTGGCATGCCTGAGGCAAAATGTGGCATCTTACTTGAGCCTGATTGAGCTATCCACAAGACAAATATATACAGTTTGTCACACCCAATGTCCAACAAATAACTCTGCATTCACCATGGACTGACGGGTTCGTAATCAAGAAAGCCATCAAGAGCAATCAATCTTTGCATGAATACATTTGAATGTGAGTTCCAGGAATAAATTGAGATTCAGTAGACTGATCTAAGTTTGCTTTTCACTCAGTTTGCTTGAAGTAATAAATTGCTGGGATGTAACATTCTACATGTTTTGTTCCATTTGTATAACAATATGTTGTTTTTTTAAAGACTGAATTGTGGTAGGCATTAATTAGTGTCTATGCTAAAGGCAAAGGTTGAGCCATAATATCTGTGTGTATTTCTGTTTACGTCGTTAGCAACAAAGTATCTCATAAATGATTTCACAGATTTTAATAAAACTTTCCATAAGTAATCATTGGGTTGACATTTACTGGTGATGAACCTTTGGAGTCAGCTTGATTCCAGATGGGAGCCACAGTAAAACACTCTCACCATAGTCAGGGATATCTGTTATTTAGTGTGCTGCAAAAATAAATGCAGCACTTTAAGTACACTACAAAAAAAATAAAAAATAAGACCCACCACATTTACAGTGTGTGTGTTGCAGTCAATAGAGCCAATAGTCTTTCTAGCAATTTTTTTTTTACTGCCGTTTCTGAATAGAAAAAGACCATTGCAATTACTGATGACCACGAAAACAGTTGGGTTGTGTGTCATGCAGCATTGCTGTTTGTACTGTATTCTTCTTATTGTTTCACATTGAGGTGGTTACTGTAAAGTGCATGGCATGGCTCAGCCTGGGCCACTCACACAACGCTGCATTAACCACCATCCAAGAGAAATAAGGACATTTTACAGCTCAGTGGAGAGAACGCTTTGTTTGTGCAAGTATTGATGCACACAAACAAAACAGTAGATACACAACACATCTGCACAGGAGTCCCATTTTAATGCAGTTTTTTTTTTGTCATCATAGAAACGTAGTCAATATTGAAATGATTCCATCCTCTTTAGGCTTGTAAAACTGTGCTGATGCGAGCTAAGCATGCAGTGCTGTAGGCTCATGTGTAAGGTGTTCCAGCATGCTTTAAACATTAATTCATAATATAATCACCTGTAATTAAAATGTCCCTACTTTATTGTTGTGATCGCTCACTGATTGAGATATTGAACATATTAATATTAATAGCATGGTCTCCCTGAGAGTTATACATGCAGATGTCAGTTTGACTGAATATGTTAGCCCTCCTGTGGTGTCAGTCGCTGTGAAATGTAAAACACCCAATGTGTTTTCTCTATTAAAGGCCCAAAGCAGCATTAATAAATTAAACAATCCATGCTGAAAACATTGTTTCTTCTGACCTGAACCTTGGGGCAAGGTTTATTTACTTAGTATGTTGTTTCAGTAGTCGCCATGGTAATAAGGTCCCACTTTGTTTGGGGTGATTTTGACGTTAATGCATTTAGAAGACTGCAGGCTTTGTTGTCCATCAGCTAATTAAGGAATCATGACTCAGAAAAGCAGCCGGTGTGCTCAGAACAAGATGACTCCAGCATATTTTGAGCTCACGTTCTGCACATCTCCGATCCCTTCATCATCATTTGAATCGGCGTGCTGGCCGTGACATTAGCTGAGGTGTGGTTAGCTCCGGTGTTTTAGCTTCAGACCTGCAGCTGGCTGTGTGTTTGTGCTCTGTGACAATGCAGCAACTGCTTGGTGTTTCCTGCTCCTCAGTATTGTACCTCACCCTGAGCCTGTGTCTGTGGCCTCAGGGCTTTGTAGTGCTCTACTGCCATCCATGGGTTTGCAGAAATTCTGCTGAATCCATGTGGTTGGTGGGCATTTTCACCATTTGAACTGATTAAAAATGTACTCTATACAGCATGCCCTAGGCAAGGAGATAAATACTTTTTTAAAAAAAGATGTTTATAATGAAGCACAAGATTCTGTTGGTAAGTTGTTGCTGAAGCACAAAATGCTTCTCAAATTAAAATTATATTGACGTTCCAATATATTTATGTTTGGCAAATGTATGCATAGGCACACAACAATATTCATAAATAAATAAAAATGCATTAACTTAAGCTAGAACCAATAAAGGCATGGACACAAGAAATGATAAATTACTATTTTTCTCCTCGTTGTTAGAGGCCAAGAAAAGCAACAAAAACAGGAAGAGGGTGAGAGAAGGAGGAAAAACGAGAGCAATAGAAAACTTGCGTGTAATGACTGTGCAGAGTTACAGAGGAAATTAAGCCGGCCAATTATCAGAGTGGAAATTATGAAGAATGGGATAGCTGTAAAAATTAATCAAAAAGGATTAAATTAATACAGGTTAAATGGCTAGCTGCCTTCCTTAATGAAAGCTTGATCCGCCAACAGACTGTGATTAGTCAGTGGATTGTTGGAGCCTCTGAAGTGTGACATATCATCTGCATTTCTCTCCTTATTTTCATCCTCCATCACTTTAGAAAAATGGCCTGTGATCTCCACTTTGTAAATAAAAATGTAACATCAAAGTTGGGTCACAGGAATCGTTAAATTCTAATTGGATTTAAAATTTAGCACCGTAAGCTCGTAATATGAACTTTTTAGAGACTTTGTTTGGTTACTGATTTCACTGTGAAGGTCGTGGTTTTAAAACGAGCTGATGAATTACTGCATCAGAATCCTTTGTGCTTTTATTTGATGCTCGCAATAAAACGATGATGGATTTTTTATTTTTGCGGCCACTGAAGGATTAAACAATCACATCTTTGCTTAAATCCCAGAAATTTTATTATGTTTTACTGTCACCCTTTATAACTTTTCAAAGGCTGTGTTTTCTAAACTTTATGCAAACTGACAAATAAGTTGACTTGCACTTACATTTTTTATGTGGACATGCAGCAATCAAACTAATTGCAGAACATCATTAAAAATAAACATTTTAATATTGAATTTATTCTTATATTATTGCCAAACTCATGTCATTTTTTTATATAAAGTAGCTGCTGTTGTGCCCATTTCATTATCCACAATAGTATATTAGTTAACAACAACCTGGTTCTTTGATTTAAGTTTCTTTAATACAATACAGGCAAGAGAAGCTTAAAGATTCAAGGTCAAGGCAAGTCTGCATCATGTTTTAATCTTTGCTGCCACCTAGTGGGAATTACCATTACTACACGTTTGATGCTGCAGTGAAAGAAAAATACAGCAAATGTCTTTTCGCAAGATCATTATCAAAATGGCAGTGATAATATTTATCCATGTGACATATATATATATTTAATCTAAAGGAACATACAGTAGTACATGCATTTGTGTTTGATGTGATTGCAAATGTGTTCCTTGCTTCATTAAATCTTTTGTAGACAAAATATAGTTATAATAAACATTTGACCCAAATGGATGGATATGAAACTGAAACATCCCCATGAGATGAAGGTTATCCATCACCTGATTCATTGCAGCTCAACTAAAGGCAGCTTTTTGGTTGCAGTTTTATTCAGAACCACATGGGGGCAATGTTGATACAGAAATATGTAACTATAGCTGAAGCCAGCAGGTGAGCAGTGTGCTGACACTGTTTAGATGGAGAACAGAAAGCTGTCTCTTCTCATCTTGCTTCATGCCCACAGAGGAGTCTGTATCGGTCACCCATCAGGACAGGCAGGGGAGCAGAGCCCCACATGGCTGACAAAATTAATAAGTCATCAGACCAGGAAGAGAACAAGATGACTTGGCCTTTTTGTCAGAGTAGGCCATTCTATCCTCATTGTGTGTGTCAGTTTAGTGAATAAAATTGTGAAGCCAACTGCCAATTTCTTTATAAGGAGAGGAAAACATGCACCTTTTTGATTTGAAACTATTTTCCCATCATTCACAGAATCAGTGTGTCCTTAAAAAAAAGGCTGGAATCAGGTTTAGGAAGCAATCTCTGAGTTGGAAAAAAAAAAAATCACAAACAAACAGCTGGTATGTCTGATTGCATCATTACCTGCTTGGATTGTGCTTACAGACGCATCGGTTGAAACGTACTTCTTAAAACGCTGCATATATTCATGTTTAAAGAAGCATTCTGGCTTCCGTTTATCATATTTAACTAAACTGACTGCTGAGGAGAGTTGAACGCAACATTTAGAGAAGTGCACGGGGCTCAGTGGTACATTGTTCGGTGAATGTGATGATGTAATGTGGGTTAGGCAAAGTGAAATGATTGGATAGAATATGGATGTGGTCCAGGAAGTAACAGTGCAAGCTACAAAATGTCTAGACTGTCACGAAGCAAAAGTGATAGATGAGCTGTCAGAAGCAGCAGTGGGCAGAAGCACCTGGATCTCTCCCATTTTAATACCTTGCAGAACCAGCTGTCCATGTGGCCAGCCTTCACATCTATCATGTCACATTCTCAGTCATCTATTCCAGACCATAAGATTAGACAGCGGGACAGTCGACTGCGCAAAGGAAGGTAGTCAGATGCCCCGGGCACTCACGAGCCACATATACAACAGAGCTTTGAAATCAGCCGGTCTTACATCTACACACAAACACACCAAGATGTGAGTCGTAAAAAAAAAACAACTGCCAAATGTCAGCGAATACAAGAGGGAAGGGGAAGACTAGGTAGAAAACTGCATGCAAAACAGGGCTGGCAACAAAAAAATGAAAACACATGAAACAGGAGAGGCTGAATGGGAGGGGATGAGACAAAGAAACAGCCCATGCGCAGCTCTGCATCTTGAGGAAGAGAGACAGGGGAGAGGGATGGAGGGAGGGAGGGAACCAGGGCTGAATCTGAGACAGCCACTCTGAGGGGAAAGGCTCTCAGTGTGATGCTATTGGATGTGAACTGCTCTCCTTTAACTGGTCTCTGTCCATTTGTTTGACTGAGCCAGGGGTGTGTGGACGTATTACAGCTGGGCTTTACCCATCCTGTGAGATCTGCTGCTCTTCAGACGTGAAGCAGAAGCTGACTGACTTGTTACTCTGCCCAGGCCGTCTGCAGAAGAAGGAGGCTGACTGGAGGGAAGGTCTAGGCTAGGGCAGGGCAGAGCTGGCTGTCAGGCCATTTGTGCCGGGCCACACAGGAAGCAACCATGAGTGTCCCTATGCTCAAGATCGGGGCAGTGCTCAGCACTATGGCCATGGTGACCAACTGGATGTCTCAGACTCTGCCCTCACTTGTGGGACTCAATGGGACCACCGTCTCCAGAGGGGGCACCTCAGAAAGGATTATAAGTGTGAGTATGACTTAATTGGCTTTAAATGTTTGAGCAAGTTCTGGTAAATGCAATAAAAGACAACACAACATGAAGAACGGAAGAGAATGATAAGATTTAGGCAGGAAAAGAGAAGATTTAAAATGAATGAGCTGAAGCGTGTGTGATAAGAACTGCCAGCTGTGAATGTTGCACAAAAAATAAAGCTATAGTTTAGTGGTGGAGCGTTTGTGAACGCCTCTGTGGTAAGTCATATGTTTTCTGGCAGGGTGACGGGAGGTGGAGAGCTGTCCTGAGTGATGCTCAGGCTGATCTCATCTGTCAGTGAGCTCCAGGGTGGGAAAGACGGGGTTCATATTTAAGAGTGATGGCAAAGACTCCAGACAGTCCCACAGTTTGGTGTGTGCCTTAATCCCTTACTTTGTCTTAAAATCATCTCAGTTGTCTATTATTCAATACCAGTGGCCACATACTGGCAGACACTTAGGGCGTTTTTAAAAATAAATGTAGTTCAAATGAGGTTTTAGAACTATATATTACATTTCTATTGAAAAAACAAATTCCATTCTAATTTTGCAAAAATAAGATGAAAAATGAAAACTGTCAAGACAGGGAATGAATTAGATGTTTTCTGTCTCATCTGCAGTTAGAGGATGTTTGTTTTATCCTGAGTGAGTTTTATGGCATCTTACCCATTAGGCAAATACCCAGATCTGTTGAAATGACAGAAATTGAACATCCCAGGAGGTGTATGACCATCTGGACATGTTTCTGTGCACATGTTTGTGCAAGAGCATGTATGTGTGCTGTCTTTGTGTGTTGAGTCATTCCTGTCCCAGGGGTGAAGTCCGTCTGTTTGATGGGACTTCTTGTAATTCATAACACCCAGCTGACATTTTATCTCTCTTAATTCTGCCATGAAGCATCAGACGGAAATGTTTTATTACCCCCACTAAAAACAGAAAGTAGGACATCCTGCTGATCTCTTTGTTAAAAAGTCAAGCTCAGAACTATTTAGTTGTGAGCAGTGGAGTTATCTCAGCAGGAAATGTTTGAATGAAACAATTGTTTTCAACACAATTTTTTTTATCACATTAAACGCACATATCTCCTGCAAAGTCTTGTCAAAGCATTCACCAGTGTAGAGATTCTCTATGTCTGATGTTGCAAGTGGAAAAAAATAAATAAAAAATTAAGGTTTCTTGCTGTTGAACTCATTCAAATCAAGGCTCGTGGCTTATATTTTTACAATTTGCATTTCAAAAGACTAATTTGAATAAATTATCACACATTGTTTTACAGTACTGTCTGATTATCTTAGGGAATGATCAAGCAGAACTAATGGAGTCAAATGAAGTTATTAAAGTTCATTTCAGCAAAGTTTTATCAGTTAGTTTGATGCCGTTACATTTTATTGGATTATAACAGCACTTTCAGTTTGAGACGAGAGTATTCTCCACAACGACAGTAGATAAAACTTTCATGGGAAACTTGCCTCAAAGTTGCATCACTATTAATGAGAGATTTGCCTCCTGAGATGGTCTAAGGAGCAGGCATGACTCACAAAGGGTTTCGAGCTCCATTCAAAGGCAATCTAGCTGTGGACTTGTGACACTCCAGTGCTGGCGTGCCAGGGGCTGGAGCATGGCTGCTCCTCACCATGGCACCCATGCATGTGGCTTTCTTCTTCCAGCTAAGAGCTAAAGTCTGCTACTTTCTTAATGCGCCTGTTCTCTAACCAGCTGATCCAAGCACACAGCAGACTGGGTTTATATATGCTTCTGTAAATGTACTGCTTGGGTGCTTATGCACATTTGCATAGTGCAAAACCATGTTTCCTAATGAGTGGGAAACCCTTGGAGTTCATTGCATAGGGCTATAGTGACTAGAAGGTGTCATCAAGCAAAAACAAGGCATGAAGATCAACTATAGGTAGTTTGAGTGGGATTTTTTTAGGGATGCACAATATTAGATTTTTGGCCAATATCCATGTTAAAACTTTTAAAACTTATTTGGCAAATAACCAATTTTTTATCCAAGTCTTACTTACAGACTACATAGCTTTCTCTGCTGTGGAATCAAAATACTACATTATTCTGCATGGTCTTTGTCAGTTTGGCCTGTTACCAAATGCAGATGCCAAAAAAAGGGGCTGAAAATGATGTAACACTATATAATTACACAATATATGTAACAAACAACAGCACCTTTTACATCAGTGAGTTATTTTTGATGGAATGGCCGATGTCCGATATTTCACTTTATCGCCAATATTGGCCGAAATCGATACCATGACGATAATATCATGCATCCCTAGAATTTTTATTTATTCATGCCTGTATCATAAATGTTTTTATCAAGCTCTAAGGAAAGTGTTTAACTAGCACTAACTAACGCTGCTATATAAAAGTAAATCTGGCATTAACTCAGCCATCATTTTTTGAGTTTCAATGAGTGAGTTTTACATGTTCCATTTAGAAGTGAAGGCAGAAAGCCTTTGTGTGATTTACTGAAGCTGTAAGGCTGTGAAGGTTCAAAAACATGAGTGAAATAAATGCTCTGCTTAGGAGAAGTTATCACTGTATGAAATTCAGCCCATTTTCAGAACAGTTTGTAAGACTTGTCAAATGTCTCACATCTGGTTAATGAAAAGCATCGACAGTCTCACTTAAGCGCATTTGATACATTTTTACATCAATTAGTGTTCTCTGGAGAAAAAGAGTGAAGGATTATTTATGTTCAAAAATGAAAGTCAGAGTGACTGATGTACTTGACGAACCAAAGCCATGTTCAGGTTTTGGTTGTCAGAAAAATCATTTCAAGACTAAACAATTTGAAGCATGATGGAAGTGCTGCACTGAACAAACTGAAAACATCAAATATTGTGGAGATGGAAATAGTTTGATTGCAAGGCCCATGAAAGTGCTGCGAGTGTAGAAACAAAACATATTCAGAGCTTCCAGTCTGAAGTGGCAAAATGGGGAGTGAAAATTTCACATTATGTCATACACTGCCTAACCAAATACAAATTATGGACTGATGGCCATTGAGTGTTCTTTAAGAAAGATAAAGGTGGAAAACAACATGGTTACAAAAGGATTAAATGATAAGCTTCAGTCACAAGATAATCTTTTTCTGGAGACAGGCAGAAATGTCTAAAACTATGGATCTGAATGAAAAGCGTCCTAGAGGGCCTCTCATAGATCTGTGTGTTTATAATTCCTCAAACATTTACAGTAAAGTGCATCATGCCCACAGAAAAGCTGTGGTATGCTGTGACCCAGCGTTCCTGTCAGCCTGTGTCTGTAAGTGACATCTTTATTCCTGCTTGGGCTGCACAGTTGGAACACCACTGCCTCCAAGCAAGAAGGTTGCAGGTCCCACTCCAGGCTGGAGCGTTGTTCTGTCAAGTTTGCTTGTTCTCCTTCTTCATGGGGTTATAGGTACTCCAGTTTTATTCAATAGTACAAAAACAAGTATTTTAGTGTAAAAAGCTACTCTAAATAGGTGTGAATGTGTGCAGATGATTGACTTGCTTGCTCTTTGTGTCTTTATGGGGGACTGATGAAATATTCAGGGTGTACCCCACCTCTTGCACAATAACCTCTGGAAACAGACATCAAACCCCTGCAACACTGAACAGAAACAAGCAGGAAAAGAAACAGTTTGGTGTTACTGTACAATCCAAAAATATATAAAGTACAGGTAGTCCTCGACTTGCGACGAAGATCCGTTCTCACGCGGCGGCGTAAACCGAATTTGACGTAAGTCGGAACATGCATGGTAAACGGGTTTACATGGTGTCGTAAACCCGTTTTTTTTTTTTCCTCCAATGGAAGACAAAACCAGCGTACATACTGTATTTCCAAGCGGTTAGCTAACACAGTACCCTACATAATTATCAATTATTATT
>JARVLU010000380.1:21471226-21505862 GCA_031762415.1 Simpsonichthys santanae
CCTCTCTAAGTGGCTTCAAACATCTGCTAAGTTCCTGGCAAAAACCAATGCAGACATGTTCCTGTTTTTAGTTTTCTACACCACCCTACAACTTTGCTGTTTTTTTTTTTTTTTTGTTACATTTTCTTTTAATTTTCATTTGTTTTAAAAAAAAAAAAACTCTCAACTTGTACGCATCCTTTATGATTGTCTATTATTGGCTTTGCTGTCTACTGTTCTCATCACTCTTTGTTAAAGTCAGGTCTCTCTTGTAAATGAGTCCCCGAGGCTCAATGGGATTAACTTGTATAACTAAAGGTTGAATGAATATAAAACCTCATTTAGTGCTCGTCTCAACTGACAGATCTGCTAGCTTCATGTCCGACTTGTGGCCCCGCTGATCATCATGTTTGTGAAATTGTCATCCAGTACCAAATGGAGCATGCGCTGATTTGTCTGATAATTTCTCACATTCACACGGAGGGTGAATCTGCTCCAGTGCTGACAACTAAACCACGACAATTCCTTGAGTGCAGAAGACCGCCCCAGGTGATACTACCTGGTGCTTTATTGCTTCAGAGCAAACCTGTGGCACAGATGGAGCAAATTACAGGTGTTTTTCTTTCTATTGGTTTCGTTTTATGTGCATGGGGGCTGCTCCTGTTGTAATGGGTTGTGATGTGGTTATCTTGCCTAAAAGAAAGATAAAGAGAGGTCATAAAGGAATGTTTGCACATTTTAATGGATGGATGCATGGAAGCTGGCCAAGTTTAATGTTGAGAAGAGATGCAATAATGGATATTTCAATGGTCTGGGGAGGAAACCAGCATTACAAAGTTTATTGAGAGGTTCATCACCAAGTTTCTTTCATTAATATGATAATGAGTGCATTTAAGGTGAGTGCAGAAGTACTTGTTTAAGAAAGAAGAGGGCAAGTCATATATTTTCATAAAGCTCCACCTGTCAGACTTAATACTTCTTCAGTCCTTGCCTGCCTTCCAAAAACATCTGCTGCATCTCCTGTGATATTAAATGTACAAATTATATTATTTTCTGTCAGTTTCCACATCCTACCTGCTCTTCATAATGACTGATTTTAATTTAAAATCTCTGCAGGAAGATGATTCCATACATCTCCCAAGTGTCTGCCACACAAACACTAATTTCAGATTATGCTGGAATACAGTTTGTCACAAGCAGAACACACGTATAAAACTTTATTTCCCGTTTTCTGAGGAAATCTGTTCATTTCTCTCACAAACATCTGTTTTAATCTAACTTTCTTTGTACAATACGCCACCAAAAGGTGGACAGGTCATACTGTTTTTGTCCATGTGTTGGTGTGTGTTTAGTGTGTCTGGTAGCATAAACCACTGACCAATTTTTTAATTAACTTGCAGAAAATAATGATTAGATCATCGTTTGAGTGATAAACCTTCGGAGTCAACTCAATTCAATAGCTACCATGTAAAACTAATCTTAAAAACACAAAAATAGTTATGACTGTAGACAGGTTTACAGATTTGTATTACTAATTTGTGTAGTGGTGACAGGTTAATCTTCAGCATACATTTTGAGCTCTAACAGATTGCACAAGATCACTGTTTAAAACTTTACCATTAACTATTTGGAGTCTGCGCTGCCTGTCTCTAATCACTTTTATTCATAAACCACTGAGCAAATTATAAAGAAATCATCATTTCTCCATGATCTTGGTTTAAAACTTTGGCACCAAACGTACCGGGTGACATGCAACTCCCTAATTTAGGCCTGTGCCTACTTTGTTTTTTGATCTATTGATTATGTCTTCCACAGAGTAAAGTGATGAATATTAATGGTTCAAGTAGGGGATCCCTGGTTTGGAGGATTGTTCATCTTATTCTTGTGAATGTGCAGTTTTGCGTGCAGCTGAGAAAGAAACAAATGTTTCATTTGACTGTTTATGCAACAACCACAAACTAATCCTGGTGACAGTATCACACGGCCCATCTAATATATTTTTTTGTGCACAACGAAAAAGCCTTTATGACACAACTTTATTGTTTTCTACTACTCATTTTTTTGTACTCTGTGTACCCGTCTTTTCTTCCCTTATCAGTCTTCTGCCTCCCACTCCTGGCTTTAGCCTCACTTAGGCCCATGACCCATCAGTCCCGCAAAGACCTCTAAGGGGCTATCCATCACCAGAGCAGCATTGTAACCTGGGGATAGATTTCCACTGCCCTTGCCCACTCATCAATCAACAGGGACCACTGTGCATACCCAAGAAGGCTGCAGAAAGTGGAAAAGGCCAAGCAATGCTATTTACTTGGCTCAGAAGCCACTTGGAGAATGAAAGAGGGGGCAAAATAGCTCAATGAAAAGACAAAACAAGCTCTGTGCAAGCTGTTTTTTTTTTTTTTTTTTTAAAGAAAAGATGTACTGAAACAGGGGAAAAAAAAAACATTTCATCTTTTTTTAATGGGAATTACTACAAACGCTGTGCCAGAATCTCTATGAGTGTCCTAGAAAGTTTACTTCTGTCCTTAAAAAGCAGAAGCAGCAAGAAAACAAGCAGCCGATACACGAGAGGCACGTTAGAAAGTGCACGTAGGCTCAGGGAGCTGTGCTCAGCAGTTGTGGCTGACACAAAACATCAACCTTACACCAGCAAAATATTAAAACTTACAGTTCACTAGAAGCTCAACAACACAGAAAGACAGTGTGTAAAGCAGTTAACCGCAACTTTGTGCAAGAGAGTACAGTGGCCGTGAGGTGTAAACGAACAACGTTGGAAAAAAATGAATTACATTTGAAAAAAATTGAATTACATTTGAAAAAACTGAAATACATTAAACCAAAGCGGAAAACAACAGAATCACACGTGAAAAAAACGGAAATGCCTTTGGAAAAATGAAATGGCAATTGAAAAAGAGAAATTACTTATGAATAAGACAGAAATACATTAAGCAAAACCGGAAGTGGTGGGGGTTGTTTTTAGTGGTTTTTTTTTTTGTTTGTTTGTTTGTTTTTTGTTTTTTTAACTTTAAGTTATTATGCTTATTAAATTTTTTTTCAAATGTAATTTTTTTTTGTTTTGTTTTTGTTTGTTTTTTCAAATGTAATTTTGTTTTTTCAAAATGTAATTCCATCATTTCAAATGTAATTCTGGCCACTTCTCCTTCAGCCACTTCTGTTTTGGCTTAATGCATTCTGTTTTTTGAAATGTACTTCTGCTTTTTTTTTTTTTTTTTGGTACTTCTGTTTTTTTTTATGTACAGTAATTCTGTTTTTTGAAATGTAATTCTGTTTTTGAAATGTAATTCTGTTTTTGAAATGTAATTCTGTTTTTTGAAATGTACTTGCTTTTTGAAATGTACTTCTGTTTTTCAAATGTACTTGTTTTTTTAATGTAATTCTGTTTTTCAAATGTCATTCTGTTTTTTGAAATGTCATTCTGTTTTTGAAATGTAATTCTGTTTTTGAAATGTCATTCTGTTTTTGAAATGTAATTCTGTTTTTTGAAATATACTTCTGTTTTTTTTAAATGTACTTCTGTTTTTTTAAATGTACTTCTGTTTTTTTAAATGTACTTCTGTTTTTGAAATGTAATTCTGTTTTTGAAATGTACTTCTGTTTTTGAAATGTGATTCTGTTTTTGAAATATAATTCTGTTTTTTGAAATGTTAATTAATACTGCACGGCCACGTAAGAAAGGGAAGACTTGAACTCACTGATAAATCTAGTGAAAGCAGGCAGCGTAAGGAAGTCCCACCGTGATGCAAAGCAATGCAAGGAAACCACAACAAAAGATCTGGCACAGGAGGGAATACGTGAAATACTAATTATTCAAAATACAAAGAAATTAAATACTGATGCAACTGCACAGAAAGAGCAACAAAGGAGAGAAAGTGAAAAAAAAAAACATGGGATGTTGGCAGCAAGACAAAAACAAGACCCCTGTCAGTGACACCTACACAGAGAGGACGCAGTGACGGTTGAGGCTGTTAAGTCGATACAGAAGAGGCAGAGCACAGCGGCTGATGGCATTGAGTCAGACAGTGCCAGGTGTCTTTTTGACATGTGTACTCCCTAAATGACTGGTTGAGGAAAGACAGAGTGTGTAGCTGCCACCAACACCCATCCAATTAAAACTCCTAATTAATCAGTGCTATTTAAAGAAGCCCATACATCGCCACTGGCAGGAAGCACGGTAACGAGAGAGAAGATTAACTGCACAATATTGCTCTGATTTACCTTTCCTTTGCACTGCCTTTAGGCTTTGCTGCCTTCATCCGTGGATACGCAGTGCAGCTGTCACATTCACAACAAAATTACAACATAAAGAATAATTGCATCTAACAAGCGATTCTGCATTTCTCTGTCTGATAAAATGCTTTTCCTCACAATTCTTGTCAAGGATTTAAAGCCACTTTCACAACAAAGGTTAAACAATTTATTTTATTTGGAGTAGTGCAAAAATAAAACGGGATATAACAATATCACATTTTCACACCACAGTTTCAGACTTGAGACCATCTGATGTTGAGAAATAACACACCCTCATGTGATATTGTGATTTCCGTTAACACTTGGAGCTTTTGTTTGTAGATGACCGTCAGGTACTACCACCGCTTCAATATTTACCAATTTTATGGAGGTATAGTCATTCCTGTGTGAGAAAAGGTTGATTGACTGTGGCAGTCATAACCACAAAGGTTTATCAGTTGTAGATGTACCAGTGAATACTTTCTTAGAGCTTCATTAAAATGCATCTGGTGGGGAAAACCCAACCACTAACAAAGTGCTCTGGACGAGTTCAAAAAGCAAAAAAAATGTAGAAACATCTTGTCCTTCATCCAAAAGACTTCTTCAGTCTTAGAGCAACCTTTGCTAAGGTTGCTTTGCTGTGGTGGCCATTATAAATCAGCTTGACTCAAAAAGTTAATGTCAACACAATGAGTTCAGTGGTGCATTACAATCTGTTCAAGGTTCTTTACTGTCATTCACATCACATGTGAACATGAGGTGGAACAAAATTGTGTATTCAAGGTGCCAGTTACACCCAAAAATAGCAAAAATATACAGTATGAAAAGAAACGGTACAAGGATCTAAGATATACGCTAAATGATAAAAATGTAAATATGGTGTATCAAACAGCAGCCTGAACATCTAAGATCTATGAGATATTTTGCTAACAGTACAGAAAAAGGAGCACACACACACAAAGGCTAAAACTTTATCTGGCTATTTTTGGTGCGTCAAAATAGAAGATTTACTTTTTTTTTTTTTTTTTTTTCTTTTTTTTTTTTTTTTTTTTTTTTTTTATAACAAAAATATAATTTTTTCTCAGGTTGGTCTGTTGAGAGCATTTTTTTTTTTAAATACAAACTCGTAACTTGAGCAAATGACATGATCTGCTGTTTAGGAGTTGAACTCACATGCAGGAAGGCAAAGGAGATGCCAAATGATTAAATAATTTCATAATTTATTTTTAAATAAACAAAACATAACGCTGACAGGTCAGCAAAACTTACAGGGAGATGACGGTATGCAGAGCAGACACTGACCATGACACTGTGAAAGGATACCAGAGGAGTGGACTATATACAGAAGAACGCTAACGAGACTGTGTGGGAAACACCTGGGGTGACTGGGATTCAGGACAGGTGGGACTGGAGCAGAACACAAGGAAGAGAAAAACACAGGGAGGTGCAGAAAAGACTGAAACCCCACAGCAGAATATGGTTTGGGATTGACCTACAAATACACAAGGCCTTCTCTAAAAATGATGTTCCCTGGATGACAGCTTACTGCCCTAAAGTCTGTTTACTGTTTAGTATTAATGATCAACTTTAGAAAAAGTAAAGCTGCATATTATGAGAACAGATGTAAGAAGCAGTGGCTGATAACTAAATGAATCCTCTCTCATTTTTATACAAACAATATTGCATGTATTGTCTAAATAAATTTCAAATTCCTAGTCGGGAGCCTAAAATAGCACGTTTGTCCTGTTTCAGGTCTTTGTAAAAGAAGATCAAATCAGAAAACAGAGGGTTTGCTTTGATTTTTCTAAAGTAGAGTTTTATTCACCGTAGTAAACACAAAAACAGTTTTCCGACATTTATTTTAATCAATGTTCTGCTGAAACAAGATAAGGAAATACATAAAGTGCGTCCATGCTACTCATGTTTTGTTACTGACAAGTTGAATGTCTTATACATCATACGCATCGCAAATGATAAGATGTCAACATTTTTGTAATTGTTGCTTGCAATGCATCACAGATTGAAAATTGTAAAAACTGTGGTTTCCTATTTACATCGGAGGAGGGGATTTCCTGGAAAAGCTTTCTCTTGTGGTCTGCACACACACTTCCATGTGTTTTTATCAATGAAGGTTTAAAAATGAGTGTTTTGGGTAATGTTTGTGTAGTAGCTTGTTCTCATTTAGTATTTGTAGAGCATCTCTGTTTACTTTCTGTGCTTTGTTGGTTTGTTAGAATGAAGGTCAGATTTAAAAAAAAAAAAAAAGAATAAAATGTTTTTTGTCATGCTGCGGTTGCAGACAAACATCTTGTTCTGTATGCTGGCCCTTTCAGCCCAGCTCCGTGTTAGCAGCAGGAGAGCTAAAATAACAGTGCTAAAGTACAACAAAAATGAGAAACAGATCATTCAGTCCAAAATGAGAAGAAGATGTTGAGGAGCTCGGTGTTTCCCCAGGCTCACAAAAGTATTTCATCTTGGTCCAAACTTTCTGGAATATGGTGGGAGGAAACACATTTTGGCAGCCTGCATTTTCTGCCACTGAAAGGAGCTCATTAGCATTTCTTGCCCTCAGTTGAGCTTCTCAGACAAAACTTCCCCTCATGCCGAATACAAATCCCACCTCTTTATTCCACATCCACAAATAAACTAAACAATTCTGTAAATCTCCCACTTTAATCGAACTCTAGCACTTAACTTGTTGTACCTCAAAGAAAACAGCTGGTTCAATCAGGACATGGGCACAAGAGTTATTTTGTCCTCTTTGTTGTTGCCAGTTCATTCAGACTGGATATAAGTACAGCACAAGTATGTTCCAGTTCACAGAAGCTAAACTGCCTCCCTCAGGTAATTGAACCCATTTGCATTTCAAATCTGAACTTTGCTCAGATTTTCTCCATTTGACTCAGGAACTTTTAGACTTAACCTGCCCAATCATGCGATTACATAAACTGCAAGGACGTTTTCGTACATTCAGTGATTCACTACATGTTTGGGTCAAACAAATGCACAATTTAAATTTAAAATTTATAGAAAAAAAAGAATTGAATTTTTGACTTTGTGTGAATTATTTTTATTACTGATAAGTAAAAGGGAAAGGCAAAGCAATTTTGAACAAATGTTAACAAAACCTGCAGAAGGTAATCAGTGATGCACACCTATGATGAACTTTTGGAGTCAATCGTTGTGGCATGAGGTCGCTTCTCTTGCATAAAACTGGGCAGTTCATGATTTGCTGGCCTCTCCTGACCTCCTAATGGGCATCTCTCCGCATCCTGGTTAGATTGTTTGTCTCCTGTTCCTCCAACCTCATCAATAAGTCCAGTTTAGTTGGCTACCTGGCCTAAAAAATGTGATTGTTGATTGATTGACTGGAATGGCTGTACTCTGTGAAGATCTGTCCCATAGGTAGCAGTGAAGGCTACCTATGGGACAGATCTGGTTGGCAGGCCGCAGACTGACAAAGTCCTCCAGATGAGGGATGAAACATTTCTCATTTAAAGAAACGGGTCCAGATTACACAAATTAACCTTTTTTGATGTTGTCTACCTGAATGATTGAGCTTACAAACTTGTCTAAATTTAAGTCCAGCTCTTCTGCCAATGATGGAGGCTGTGAATTAGACTGAACAGCTCGCCGTGTTGTGAAAGGATTGTACAAATTGTATAAGTAACAATTGTATAAGTTGTACCCTGATGCATGCTCAATAATCCGTTTTCTTCTACATATTCATAGTTAAATAAAGGCCATTGTTCAGGTTTCAACATTGAATGCTTTCATGTTATTCCAAGAACTTTTAGGGATTGTTCCTGCAAAATAGAAACTCCTTTTAGAATTATTTGCATGTACAACTTACAAAATAACATATTCTAATGAAAGTTGTGCAAAGCGTGAAAGAGGAATGAATTCAGTCTTGCAGTTGTATTAATTACCGCTGCATGGTGCTCCCTTTGGGCGGCACGGTGGCGCAGTTGGTAAAGCTGCCACCTCTCAGCGAGGTCACCGGATCGAATCCAGGCTAGAAAACTTTCTGGATGGAGTTTGCATGTTCTCTCTGTGCATGTGTGGGTTTTCCCAGTTTCCTCCCACAGACCTAAAACATGCATGTTAAAACCGATTGGCAACTCTAAATTGTCCCCAGGTGTGAGTGAGAGCGTGAATGGTTGTTTGTCTCATTTGTCTCTCTGTGTCCCTGTGATGGACTGGAAACCTGTCCAGGTTGTCCCCCGCCTCTCTAACAGTGACTGCTGGATATGGGTACCAGTGACCACCGCCACCCGAAAAGGAAAAAGCGGGTAAAGATAACGAATGGCTGGTGCTCCCTTGTGTTAACACCATATACGTGAGTAATGAAGCTTACTGTTCCTGTTGAGTAAAGCTCAGAAGAAAAAAAAATAATTTGATTTTTCGGGCTTATTAAAGGTTCTTTGGGTTCACGTCACCAGCGTGGCTTCAGAAAAAGCTTCAGGACGAGTGTGCAAAGACAGAAGCGGTAAACAGGGAGAACATTCAACTCAAGAACGATGCAGGGACGAACAGGAAGCACAGAATAATGTAAGGGATTTAAATCTACCGTATAGATTCTTCAGTACATGCAAAATTTGGTTTATTATTTTAATAAAAATGGTTTAACTCTTTACCTGAATTTCTTCTTTTGTCTTACTAATCTTTTAAGTTTTATTTTTTACATTTCTTCTTCCTTCTGGAAAACTACCATTACATACTATTAGACTCCAGCGCGGTGCTGAAAGCCTGAAGGTTTTCTTCAATATCTTTTTTTTTTTGTCCTGCAGCGAGCGTTGGAAGATTGATTTCTTAGATCCTTTAACACCTGTGGTGAGGTAGGCAGAGAAATAATTGCTTATTTTGTAACAGCGCCCACCTTAATAAAGGGGCTTCAATACTTCAACTCCTGTGGAGATACAGTTAGTGAATTCCAGCCAGAAGTTTAGAGAAGCTTTCATTTCTATACAAGCGCAGCTTTAATTGGGCTGAAAAGATTGCTGATGATTATTCTGTTGTTTATTAGTTTAATAACCATTGAGCCATAAAATTAGGTGGAAGGTGAGGACCATTACATTTCTTTTTTTGTTTGGTTTGCTAAGATGAAAGCTTTTTTTTAAGCTCAAGAACACTCATATTTTCTATAAGACACATAAAAGGCCAAGTTATTCCACCAAAATCGTTTCAATCATTTATGAAAAGTCTATTCTTATTTGTTTTGTTTGATATTGCAGTGGGAGACAGCCTTTTACCCGAGGACAAAGAGAAAACATTTTAATTAACCAAAGAAATCAAGAAAAACACAATCGTATCGCTGTTTTGTGTTCATTTTTTACAAAAGTTTTAACTTATTGAAGAATTTAAGTGCATAACGTCGATCTGTGGAGCTCGACTCAGTTTTCTGTGGAACACAATGATTTTCTGCACTGACATTTAAAAACCCACATCTCCTTGATGCCGTACCTTTACAGTATATTTGGTCAAATCAGGTCATCTTTATTATCAGTTTTAAAATGTCATTCTTTAATAATTCACAAAGGCCACTATAAAGCCAATGCACTGCCTAAAATAAGAGTTTTTGCAGCAGATCGGGGTGTAGCCAGGGGTGCAATATGCATAAAAGATGAACTCCCAGCAGTCTGAAACAGCTCTTTTATTCTTCTCTGTGTGATTCGTGTGCATTTCCGCGTTAATCTCCCCACTGCGGTGGGTCGAGATCCCAGGATGCAGCGCTGCCTCCCAGCTGTAGGCAGGTGCAGGATGTCAGTGGCATCCTTATTGAAAAGATGACCTTTAACTCATCTAGATGTAGAATACTGCATGTAAATAAAGCTCGGATCCCTCAGTCATCTGATCAGCTGGTGTCACAGAACAACACATCATCACTTCTTCCAATTATTTATTCCCTTTGAAAATGTTTTTATTTAAACCTTGATAGGAACCAAGTTTAAACGACTTTTCTCTTGACTTTTATTATGAAAAATGCAATAATGAAGTGGGGCACTCTCCAAGTCAGGGTTATTTGAATTAGTTATTAGAAACCGTATTGTTTTGAAGCCAATGCGATTTAATCAGGCATGCAAATGCATGACCTAAATTGCAAAAGTAATTATGTAGAGATGAAAGCTTTAAGACACGATGCAACACTGCCACCTACTGAAAAATATGTTGTGTTCTAATAAGCTGTTTTGTTGGCCCCAAATGCTAATCAAGATGTACATGCAGTTTCAAATCACAGCTCGTTAGCGCTCAGAATGTTCCGCTGATCATCCTCAGCTATGACGCCAACAAATCTGGGTCAATATATTTAAATTTTTTTTTTTTTTTTAAATATCATTTTGCTACAGCAACCATTTTAAATTGGTCTAACTCTAAAATAAATAATCAGTTGAGGTAGTGACTAATTTCTTTAAGTTTCCATAATTGTTTGTCTTTCGTCTGCATGTATTAAATTACTTTGCATTCACAAATCACATATATATCTGCATTTCAATTATTTATTTTTCATGCCCAGAGGTAAAATAACTCTAAAACTGAAATGTGCATTACACTTAGTAAGTGTTGGAAAAAAATAACTTGTATTCAAATGGTACATTTGCACAACTGTTTCACCCAAAAAGGCACCAAAGACAAGTATTTACCAGAATGGTTATAATAATCTCACTTGTGCCGTTAACAATGCTAGAAAATATTTCAATGATCGGCTTGTGAACTATGTATAGAAATAAACATAATTATCAACATTATTATGTACTCTTGAGGTTTTTTTCTTATAAACAATCTTTATTTGAATGGTTAAAAGCTGGTAAGACAATAGTGGTGTTGTTGTAGCTAAAATATATATTATATAAATACAACATATTTTAAGTGTACAATTTTTACTCCCTTTGTGGCTAAAGACAGTCCACGATTTGTGCAAGGAGAAAAAGCAATGTCCGAACAACCTGCATTCAAAGCACAACTCTTTTTCAAAATAAATCACACTTTTGGAATAAATTATCTTCAGTACAATTTCTAGTACAAAACAGCAGATGTTATTTTTGACAAGATGTAAAAATGCACCAACAGCTGCTGGAATTTATTGCTAAAGGTCCAAAATTACACGATACGGTTGTGATTGTCTGAACGTTGAAGAGTTTTGTATACGGTCCTTTTTTGTGTGTGTGTGTCTGTCACCGTGACAGGAGAGCTCTCCACGCCGCTGAGCCCCACAAATTGCAACAAATGAAAAGAGTGAAAAGTTCTTCGTACAAAATCTTGAGCGGTGGGGACACTCGAGTGGCGTCGCGAATGGAAACGTGGCACACTTGAGACAAAGGACAAATGAAAAGAAGTCGTAAATTCTGAGCTCTGGGTTAGAGCCGCTCGGTTTTTACCTGAAGACACAAACAAGCGAGGTAACTTCATCTTAAGCATCAACGGTGTTCAGACTTAGCAGCAGCGCTCCTTCTCTTCCATCACCTTCTCTCACATTCAGGAACGAGAAAAGCTTTTGCACCAAAACTGTGCAAACAATGAGACTATGTGACTTGGTAAAATGTGAAATAACTGCAGTTATTGTAGTGGGTAAGTGGAATTACATTTATGCGCCACTCCTCTGCACAATGAGGGCACGTCTTTCATCAAATCAAAGCACTTCTGAATCCTCTGGCAGTCTTTCCTATTCATCACATGCTTCTTCGTGATCGGTACAAAGGGAAGAGCTGCGAACAGCTTCAGGAAGAGTTGACCTGATTGTTTCTTCTTCCTCATTTGTTTATAGTGATGGAGACGTAAGATGTAGGTATGTAGCCTTCATCGCCATTGTTCCTTCGCACACGAGTCCAACCATCCCCTTTATCCTCTTCTACTACAGCCAGCACTTCCCCTTCCTGCATAGAGATGGTTCCTTCACTCGCACCTGAGAGGGGAAAAAGAGTGGCAAGAGACATCCATGTGATATTGTAAAACAAGTTTACACAACTATGAGGGGGAAACTGAATGAATAGTTCTTAAAATGCACTCTGATTGGTTAGTGAATTTATTTTAATAGTGCCAAAGACTGTAACTTATATTAGAAATCAAGCTACGTTGATTTAGAAAAGAAACCACTTACCATATTTTCCCCATGTAAGTCGCACCTTTTTGCATGAATTTGAAAGTCCTGCGACTTATACGCCAAATCGATTAATAAGTTTTTTTCCCCCATATTTTTAACCCAATTTCTGTCTGAGATCTGACGATTTCATTCATTCTGACATGAAAAATATGAAACATTACCATTTGCAGCCACTAGAGGGCCCTTGAGCCTTATGGCAACAGTTAAATCAGCTGCATTTCGCTGCGCTGCCCAGGCAAAATGCAGCTGATTTGACTGTTAAACTGCATTTATTAAGGAAATGTTCAAGTGAAACGCACCTTTACTACAATGTCAAGCAAACAAATAATTGTTTTTAGATGGTGATCTTGTTAAATTTTTGTTAAAAGTCCTCCCGTGCGCACTCCTGCGGCCATTTTGGCAGTCAATCAAAACGTTTCCGGGTGGTCAGCGGTGACGCATAATAGATGCGAAGTGAGGTATTAATGTTTTTTTTTTTCACTTTATTAGACATTTTTGGACTGACGCGACTTATACGGTGGAAAATACATTAGTTGAAACTCTAACGTACCAGGGAAGCTGTACATGGCTGTGCATCTTCCTATAGGAGCTGCTAGTTCCTCGTCTTCAAAATCATCATCAAACTCGGCATAGATGGCTTGAGAAGAATCAGCAGGAGTTTCATCAGAATGAGCTCCATCAGGGCTGGAAAAACAAACAAACAAACAAATAAACTAGTTTCTTTGCACAACTAACCTGATTTTGTGTTTCAAGCATTATTTTTTCTGCTGCAAGAAATAAACTTACCTGAGCGCATCGTGAGCACCGTTATTGTTAAAAGTGTTGGTTTTATATCGCATTGTTTCACCTCGAGCTCCAGCTTCTGTCAACCAGTTCTTGATAAAAAGGACAAAAGAAGAATAAAAATGCGCTTACTGTGTTGAATGCACTTAAAAAGGAGAGTTGTAGCTCTATTGATCAAACCTAGAAAATATGATGTGCTGTCTTGTGCAATTTAACAAAATGTCAGAGTACTGTATATGTTGAAGGACTCTCAGCTATAAGCACTTCAAATTGTTGCATATCTGTAAAATGACTACCGGTACCATATTTTTCAGACTATAAAGCACACTTAAAATCCTTTAATTTTCTGAAAAATCAAGCCTTATAATCCGTTGCGCCTTATGCATTAATTCTGGTTGTGCTTACTGACCTCAAACAGATTTTATGTGGTTATTGTGAATGAGTTGAATAAAGTTTGACTTATTCAACTGTTTTGTTTCGCTTAATGCACCTTATAATCCGATGCACCTTATAATCCGATGCACCTTACAGTTCGAAAAATACGGTAAATGACAGCCATTTATGTATACAGTATTATTAAAAGGTCAGCTGGATATGGCAGCCATCTTGAATTGGCTCCAAAAGTTAATCAATTGTAGAGGTTCATTCACTTATTCCCTAAACGTTTCATTAAAACACATCCAGTAATTTATGAGATGTTTTGCTAACAGGGTTCACTTCAAATCGCCAATAGCAAAGTTTTAAACAAAGATTTTTTTTTTTGCATATTAGCACTCAAAATGTGCACTGGGGATCAGTCTGAGCTACACACTGGATTCGTAAAATTGACCGAGCTGCAGGCAAGTTAGTGTTTTCCGTCGTCAGTTGGCTGCGGTAGCCATCTTTAATTGGGTAGAGCTTAAAAGTCATGCAAATAGTTGTGCAACCACAGATTATTACAATTATTTGTACAATTATTTATTATAACAATTATTTGGGGCAAATGTCAGTGAGATTTATTCAGTGGTTGATGAGATATTTTGTAAACAGATAGACATATACACACACACTCACACACATACAAAGACAAGGTAAAAGCATCGTCCCCCTTTACTTTTCAGTGAGAGGCAGTTTTGTGTTATTTTGTTATCATTATAAATAGACGCCTGCATATTATGAATAAACAACAGGGGGGAGAATTACCTCATACTTGCTCATCTCTCCTTTGAGCCGCTCGATGTTCTGAGACGTCTGACTGATTTGGGATGCAAGAGTAGCCGGATCTCCCATTTGAGGGTTTTTCTCATAAACATCTTTCATCTTTCCGAGCGCTTCACTAAGTGGAGAAAAGAAAAAGACGGCAACAAGAGCAAGGAGAAGTAAAAGTGACTTTTTGGAGAAAATCTGCTCCCTGCAGAGCTCAGGGGTGGGTAAACAATTCAGACACGCACGGCGAACACAGAGTTGTTTACACTGCATGAATATTGTATCCACATTTCCTGCAGAGAAACTCTCACGTTGTTATAACGCACACAAATACACACAAATACACACCTCTGATCTACTTCCTTCTGCAACTCTTTGGAAATTTCCTCTAATTTCAGTTGTAACCGTTTCCTGCGCTGTTCTGGCGGAAGATGGCCAAAGTCTTCTGTCACCGTGGGCTGCAGGAAGTCACAGGAAGGGAGGGTTAGCACAGAAAATGTGACATTTTATCAGCTGAAGCAAAAAGAAACAGGCAAACTGATGAGAAACACCAAGACTGTGGTTTGAGATCAGCTCAAAAGATAAAGCTGAACAAGTTTTCAGTCACTTTTAGGGTTTGAATTTTAAAAAAAGCCAGTGATGAGCAGATTATCAGTGAGCTGAACACAAAACCTTCACCCGTGTTCTGGCAAATACAATGTAGCACCCATTATAAGTTTGTAGAGTTTGTTATTTTTTAAGGAAAGAAACAAAGCTAAACATTGAATCAATAAATATAAAAGGTTTGGATGGGAAAAGTTAGGAGCCAAAATGCACAGAAAATCTGTTTTTTTGGTTGTTCAGCTTCCTGTGTGTCAACCAGCATCCACCCTCCCTCCACCACCAGATGGCCACCTCTTCCATTTAAACTTGAAAAAACTTTCTTGGGAGCACAGAAACGTTAGAGAAGGAAAACTACAGAGTAAGTGCCCGTGTTTGTGTGAAACAAGTGAGAACCCCACACCAGCTTTGGAATTATATTACAGTACCATGACCTTGTCTGGGGTAGATTTCTGTGTCGGGGCAAAAAGAAACAACACATGTAAACAATAAACAAATGTTTCTTGCCAAACGTTGAGCTTCCTTTATTTTAACCCACATCCGCTTGAAAAAAAAAAATCTAATGTTAATTTAAAACACATTAAATCTGTTAATCGTTTGAGGAGTTTAGCAACTTTTGGACAGAAACAAGCCACTAAAGCCGCTTCTCCACGGCTTTAATCAGTTCGCATCAACTCGGCATCGGCCAATTGTGTCTCCGTTACCTGTTCCTGCTCAGTTTTTGGACCTGCTTCAGGGCTGTACAGTAGTCCCTCGCTACGTCGCGGTTCGTTTATCGTGGATTTTCAAAATAAGGTTGGACATGACACAATTGGCTGATTGATGGGTAAATTACTGTATTTTAAAATTATTTTGCACCATGTGTGAAGCCCACAAGTGGAAGAGGAAGCTCCCTCCTGCAGCTGATCAGCTGATCTCCTCCTCTGCCAAGCACACACATTTCTCCTGCTGCAGCTTTATGGAGGGTTAACCCTTTGCTGTCCAGATGCATCCACTTTTGTCTTCCAACGTAAAAATCTAAAGTTTCACACCGTAAAAATCATCATAATCACAAAAATAAAAGTGTTAAAAGTTATTTTTAAATATTTTAGAACGTCTATGTTCAGTTGTTGAAGTGTAAATTGATCAATGTTTGCGCCGTGCTGCAGAGCTGAAGCTGTGTAACATCCCTTTAACATCCTGCTGCACTTCTCTTTACAATTTAAATTTAAATACTGCAACAGTTTTAATAAACTATCCATGCTGTATGGATTGATTATTTAAAAATGTTACAGTATTTAAATTTAAATTGTTTATTTAAGGAGGGAGATTGGGAGTAACAGGTGATGAGTGTGATTAGAGTCTGGCACGTCATGACAAAGTTTACTGAACTTGAACTTGGACTACTGTATTCCTACTTAACCGTTTTTCCACTTATCGCGGGTGGGCGTGGTCCCAAACACCCATGACAAACGAGGGACTACTGTACTAGCAAACTCCTCATGAGGCGCCATTTTCAAACTGATTGTTACAGAGCGTACTTTCCCCAAGACAGAGGTGGCGAGCTGCAAATCCCACGTAATCCCACGGACCAATGACGAGGTGCAAACCTTTATATCCATTTTGGATGACGAGTGCATAGTGTGAGCTCGACGGAGCCACGAGGAACTAGCAAGTGTACCAGGACGTGTCTGACAAACTGGCCACCCACGGCTATGCTTGAATGTATAAACAGTGTTGAAACCATTAGAGTAATTCTTAACAATGGAGAAGCGGCTTAATAGTGGAGGTGTCCTAGTACCCGAATCAACTCCTCTTGTCACTCACCGATCTCCTGAGTGTCCTGAAGGAAGAGATTCTGGGTTTGACTGACTTATTGATCTCCTTCAAACAGTGCGACAGGGAGTCCCGGCCAAACTTGGGGGAATGGGATCCGTTAGAGGGTGAAGCGTCAGGGTGTGTGAAGAAAGGACTGAGTGTGGAGGAGAGCTGGGGTTGGGCAAAAGTACCAGCACCCGACAATCGAGTATGCAGGTATGAGATGGTGTATGAGGGAGAGAGGGGGGGGGAGGTGGGGATAACAGAGAACAGGGGAACAAGAAAGACAAAAACAAAAACCAAACATGGTGACAAAGGAAAGAAAAAGACACCATCAACACCTTAAAGCGCACCACAATGCATGGAAGACAGCACAAACCCAACACACAAGCTCAAAGAACATAAAAACAAACGTGTATATCAATATATTTCTAAAAAAAAAAAAAAAAAAAAAAAAAAAAAAAATAGGGCCCATTCCATGCAAACGCATGGAACAGTCACTTATTTTGGAAAACGTTCTAAAAATGTATTCTACTTCATGTCTGCAGCACAAAACAGAAAAGTGGAGACAAAGCCAAACATCTAGGAACTGAGATGAACCAGTTGCTGGACTGTTTGTAAGAGAATATGGTTTCAGTCTTGTTTTGAGATCATGCTGTTCAACAGTCCTTGGTTTTCTTTGCAGGATTTATTTTTATTTTTGTTTCGTGATGTGTCAAATGTTTTTACTTGGTCAGAAGTCTGGACTGCAGGCAGACCAGTTCAGCACCCGGACTCTTCCACTATGAAGCCATGCTGCTGGAATGGACGCAGCGTGTGGTTTAGCAATGTCTTACTGAAATATGTAAGTCCTTCTTTAAACAACGACGCATCTGAATGGGAGCACAGGTTGTTTTAGAATCTATGCACAGTAGTCCCTCGTTTATCATGGGGGTTACGTTCCAGATACCACCGCAATACGTGAAAAACCGCAAAGTAGGAACGGTATACTTATTTTAGTATTTATGTATATTGTAAGGCTTTATAAGCCCTTCACACTCTTGCAATGTTTTTAAACTCTTAAACTCATGTAATTTTAACAACATGCGTATATGTACTGTACAGTACTGCAACATTTTACCCACAAGCCCTGCACAACAGCAGCTTGGTTCTGGTCTGGGTTGGCAGACCTACCCTGCAGCGATGAAGCCCACAATGTTCTAAATTCTTAAACCTATGTAACTTTAACAACATACATATTTGTATATGTACAGCACAGTAGCTACGTACTGCAACATTTTATATGGGTGCTAACCAGCCTTGGTCCGGTTCTGGTCAGCTCTCTGCAGCCGCTGAGCACAAAGATGCTTTTCGAGAGAGCCAGCACAAAACCACACAATGGTCCCAATCGAATCCAAATAATACAGAGGGATCCAGATGAAGAAAAAAAAAGTCCCTGTGAGCTCCAGAGAAGACGCCTGACCTCCAAGCAATGCCTCCCCACTCGAGAGGCTTCCTGGGCCAGCAAGTACCGTAGCACTCAGATTGACCACTGAGGCTGGAAGTAGTCCTGGTCCAGTTCTGGTTTGGTTCTGATCAACTCTCTGCATCCACTGAGTGACAAAGTCACTTTGAATAAGGACCAAACTTTTTCTGGATTGGATCAAAACTTTCGCTGCATTTCAGCAGAAAGCAACAGAAAGCACTGGTGGTTTCTGGGTAATGTAGTCCTTTTGACAGCCTTACTCTGTAGACTTATTGAGAGAAAACTACAAACTGGCAGCACCTGTCCAAAGTATTTTTTTGGTTAACTTTTCATTGTATCCCGTACTGTCCCAATCACGTGAATACTAGTTGACAATTGTGTCGTGTACAATCTTTTTTGTGTGTGTGTGTGTGTGTGTACAGTCTTACTTTGAAAAACCATGAAAGAGCGAGTCCGTAAAAGTCAAACCGTGAAGTAGTGAGGGACCACAGTATATTTTTCTGCATTGGTGGTGCCGTTCCAGATGTGTAAACTCTGATGTTGTCATTGGCATTAATGCCTCCCCAATTTACTGAACTGTGCGCTGACAACAGGTTGGATGCTCTCTCTCCTCTTCAATTCAGAAACGTGGTATCCATAGTTTCCAAAAACAATTTCTAATTTGTTTCCATCTTACTGCAGAACGTTTTCCCTTTTGTTCCAGTTAATTTTAAATGAGCTTCATGGCTCAGAGAAGATGGTGGTGTTTCTGGATGGTGTTCACTTCAGGTTTGTTCTTTGCAAGATAGAGCATTAAGCTGGATTTGAGGACGGTGCAGTGAACTGCATGCACGAACAATGATTTGAGGACATGTCCCTGGGTCCAGGCAGTGATGTTCATAACTAGGCCGTCACGATAACAAATCATGCTGGGTGATTAATTGTCTCAGAAATTATTGCGATAAACGATACTGTTTGAAATTTGACAATACAGTAATTAGTAATTTTTGTCAAATTTAAGAAGAACTGTTGGTTCATTTTTGTATATAGTACTTTTTTTAACTACTGGATAACAGTATAAGACTGTCTGAACTGAAAGATGGATAGTGAGGGAGCAAGCAGCGAGTCTCTAAGAAAAATGGGAGGGAGGCCCCTTGACGTGACATGGGCTGTCTCTTGTTCCCGTTTTGGTTCTCAAAATGGCGGACGCTCAGTGTGGTTTGAGCTCTTTAGCATAGCATCTGTCACACAAAGCTTTTAATTAAATAAAAAATCAGTAAACAAGTTCTCAGTTTCTTTTTGCAGAGAAAAACAACTTTTTAGAAGAAGGCACAGGTTTCAACCATGAATATTGGAGCTTTGACAAGATGGAGTTTTTTTTTCTCCAAAGTTGGCCTGTTAGCTTGGCTCGCAACTTAATTTCTCAGTTTAGTTGCTTTTAACCATCCAAAAATGTGATTTTGGACGGTTAAAACATATTTTAAAGAGAAAAGAGAACGGGATGGGTCCGTGAAGAGCACCGGAGTTGAGCCTTTTGTCGTCCAGTGTCTTCAGAAACAGACACAAAGAAACGATAAAGCTGATAAATGAAAACGAGATCAATAATTTTCATTTATCATGCGATTAATTGATGTGTTGTTTATTGCGACAGGCCTTTTCATAACTTTTGACTTTGTTCTTTGTGCACTGAGATTTCTCCAGACTGTTTTGATAATATTATAAACTGTAAATGATGGAATAATCAAAGTCTTCCCATTATTTTTTATTGATGTTTACCGGTAGATGCTGTTTTTGCTTTGAACCACTGCTCATCTTTACTTCTGAGATGACATGCCTCTTAAAAAAACTTTATTTATAATCAGTTCTCTTATTAACACATTTAATGTAGTTTTAACTTGATTAAAGAGGTTTTTATTTTTATTTTTATTTTTTTTTTTAGATATTTCTACAAACCACTTAGAAGGATGTAGGCAACGATTTCAGGCAATAATTTCATGATAATATCTAAGTTTTATTTAATTGTCTTTTGAACAAAAAGTATTTAAAAAAAAGGTAAAAAATAAATAAATAAATAAATAAATAAAAAGTAAAAATCATCAAACAACCCAAAAATAAAGTCAGTTAGCTTCAGCTCAACAACTCGAGATGAACGTAAAGAGTTGTGTGGATGTGTTTCCATGGAATGAGCAGACTCAAAAATAAAAATAAGTGAACTACACAGTGAGCAACCAGCAGTTTGAAACTTGCAGCAAAACTCAAACATAAAGCCAGAGCGAGCCCTAATAAGGATCATAAGGAAGGCACAAAAAAACACATTGATGTTGCTCAATTTTATCAGTTAACTACGCTAAATAAGCTTTATATGACCCTTTTCAGCAATTAAAAAATTATTGTGTTTGCACGTTTGGAAAATAAGTTTACAATAATCAGTTTTGTTTATAGCTCTATTTTCAGTTTGGAACGCTCTAAACTTTGTAGGTTTGCAATTTTCCACAGTGAAAAAATATATTTAAACAGCCAATGCAAAGCAATATTCATATTGTAAAAATATCCCTAACTTGTGAAAGATTCAGTGAGAGAAAAATCTGTTTAAAATTTAGGCAGCAGAACCCTGAGACTGACCCACATAAACAGCCCTACAGCTATTAAACCAGTACAGTTGTTATAAATAGCCTACTGAATTACCACAGTGGGATTGTGAGGATGGATTTTTGGGGCTGGGCAAACAGCCTGTATTAGAGAGGTTAACCTAACAACACATCTGGGCAGAACTACATAAATATTCTGAAAGGTCCATTAGCCAAATTACACAGGAGGCTGACGGCGTCTAGTCTTCAATACAGAGTGTCTAAAACGGCCTCACAACAAGCTCCCATGTGTAAATACTGAGAGCTTGAAGCGCAGGACTGTTATTACACGAGCACGTACTACTTTAGTGCTACTCTTCAAGAGTTATGGAGCTCTAAGTAGAGGAGAGAAGTTAATAGGAATGTTCAGTGGCCAGACTTGAACTGAGCTTACTCAAACCAGTACACAGCCGGCCTCCTGTTCGCACATACTTCTAAAGCCTAATTGGGAGAGCATGACTGATGACACGGAGTTCTGTGCCACACACACACATACGCGCACGCACACACACACAAAACAGGAAGCGTGCACAGCAGAACGCAGCTAGTAAGACGTGCAGAAAAAAAAAAAAAAGAAAGAGGCATGCTGAACAAGCAAACACCGCAGGGAAGAGGGAAAGGATCATTAAGTCCTGGGCCTGGAGGAGTGTACTATGTGCTGGTTAGCAGTCAGCCACCCATGAAACCGGTTGGATTCAGAACTAGTGTGCTTGCAGTTTAAAAATAAAACCAAAAAAACTAAAGAACAAACAGTCATTTCTGGCCTTACAAACCTGGTGTCATTCTGACGTAGGCAAAAAGATGATGTGACACTTAATAGCAGGTTGGATTGTGTGGGGCTGTGGAGGGAAACTCAATGTTTGGGTCTGGTGCTGCTCAAAGCACAAGCAGCAGAACGCTGACTGTTGGTTGACCAACTGGAAACCACTATGCAGAAACGAGGAAGATATATAAGGAGGGGGTGGGGTGTGGGTGGGGGTTAAAGTTTAATCGCTCACAGCCAGGGACAGTCATGCAACAAAACTTCTCTGAAAAGCTCGAGGTTTTTGTTTATTACCTACAGCTTCACCACACGTGCACGGTTTCCAGCTCTGCCAGGCAAGAAGTCATGACTTATCTTCTCTAGAATATTAGTGTTTTTAATTTACTATTCACAAGGGAAAAAAAAAAGGCAGTTTCACAAAAACACTGAGGGTATGGAGAGTTATCAGTCAACATCTGTTGACATATACGAAGCAGAAAACTGTGGAAAAGTTTGCTCTGAAAACTTTTAACGGCGTTTGTGACTTTCTGGTTACGAGTACAACTTGCTCACTTTTCACATCTCGAAACTTTAACAACTGAAACGCCGCTGTCTAATCATCTTAACTGCTTCCTGAAAGAAAAAAAAAGAGTGATGAATAGAAAGAAACTTAAATTTAGTCACTTTGGGACCTTTAAAACATTTCCAATTTAAAAAAATGTTTCTCAGCTGCAATTCCAGTTGCTCTACATTGTCATGCATTTGTTTTATGCATCAGAAAGTGTTACTTCACATGAAGGAGGAGGACCCAAATCCAAGACTAAACATGCAGAAGAAAGACAGGCAAAAAAAAAAAGAAGTTTATTTTACCGAACAAAACCAAGGACGCTGACAAAGAGAATCTAAAAGTTCAGATATAAATTCACGACACATAAAACGACTCGATGTGAAAACGGAGTCGAGCACAAAACTTGATACAGAGCAGGAAACTATTACAGAACGTCAACAAAGAATCTGGCAGAGAACAAAAGAAAACAAAGAGTGCATATGGAAACTGAACGGCGTGATTGATTAAGAAGCTGCAGGCAAGTAAACGAGACGACAAAGACAGTACCAGTAACGTAAAGTTCAAATGAAAGTAACTGGGAAAATCTTCAGGGAGTGACAGACAACAAAAGAGCAAAGTACGTTCAAATAATAAGACAAAAACCAAACGACTTCAAGTTAAACACATTAACTATAAAGCTGGAGCCGAGCAAACTGCAATGAAGAAAAACAGCTAAAACTAGAAAAATTGCATTTCCTTTGAAAAATACAGTGTGGATGCTTGTTGCAGAACAACTTGCTGAAAAACAGCTAAAATTAGCACCAAAAAAATCATACTAAAATGTAGCTGAAATGTAAGAAGAAACCATTAGCAGAAGAAAGCAGAAAGAACACTTTTGCTGAATTAGCTTTAAATAAGCAGAAATGAGCACAAGAATTAGGAAACTAGCAAAAAAAAAAAAGGCTGAAATTGGTAGAAAGAAGATTAAATTACCAGAGTAAAGCAAAGAGTTCAAATGAGCTAAAAATAAATAAATAAATAAATAAATAAATAAGTGGAATTAGCTAAAATTAACATAAATTAGCTACATTGTGGCTGAAATTGCAGAGAAAGCTGAAACTATTAGAAAAAAACTGAAAGGAGCATAAGAAGCTTAAATTAGCATAAAGAAGTTAATTAGACTGAAAGTAGCAAAAATTACAAGGAGAACGGTGAATTAATCTGAAAACAGCTTAAATTAGCTATAAAAAATGCTAAAAAGCTAGCTGAAAATGAGAACAAGCTTAAATTAAAAGAACAAAGCAGAAAGAACACGTTTGCCCAATTAGGCTGAACGAAGCAGAAATAAGAAAAACGTGGAAATTACTTTAAAAAAGCTGAAATTAGGGGGGGGAACTGATGAAAGGTAGCTAAAATTGAAAAAATAAATAAATAAACGAAGCTTAAATTAGCAGAAGGAAGTGGAGAAAGCACAATTTAGCTAAATTAGCCTGAAAAAGTTTAAATGAGTGCAAAAAATGTGGAATTAGCTAAAATTAGCATAAAAACAGCTAAATAGTAGTTGAAATAGCAGAAAATGTAAGCAGAAAAAAATCTAAAAGGAGTATAAAACAGATGAAAAAAAACACAGCTGGAAGTAGCTGAAAATTAATAGAATTTGCACAAGGAAGCTGAAAGAAGCTGAACTAGAACAAAATGTGAAAGGAGCAGTTAAAGGTTGTAAACACATCTAAAGATTTGAAGGATGAACTCCGTTCATTTTCTATGAGGGGAAAAAAAAAAGGCAGAAAAGGCTAAATATTTAAATAAGCTATAGTTGCACCAATACCAAAAGTTATAGCAGAATTATTCTGAATGAGCTTCACATTTTATGAAATGTTGAAATAGTACAACTGTGGAAAGAGAAAGATGTCAAAAATCGTACGGAAGAAAAATGGATCACAATAGTGTGAATGCTTCATAAACATTCACACAAACCTATTAAATTTCTCTAAACATGTTTAAATCTCTTGGTCCAAGAGACATACTACCTAAAATAAAACGTGACAGAAACAATTTTACAGTATTTTCTTTTTTCTATGAAAGAGCCATTATATAGCAACTAGAATTGCAGCAGAGTATCTGACTTTCAAAAGTTGAACATTTGAATGAGGCCTAATGGGTCCAAGACAAATTAAATAATTGACCAGATTTAGTTTTTTCAGTTTGCTCAGACTTGGTTGTCTTTAGGAACGAGGGCCTAAACAGTTAGGTGCACTGATTTGTCACAAAGCTGAAGTGAACAAAACAATCTGCCCTGTGACTGGACCATCTGAGCTGTGACTGAGCTGCTGCAGGTCAGTTAGCACTTGTAACATTAGTCTGTATTTTACTATACAGTATTTTAAATATTTCCTAATAAATAACTTATGAATATGAGCAACATACAACTAAGCACAACTTGTTTTAAAGTGCAAAGTTCAGAATTATTTGAACAATAGCATGCAACATGTCAGTCAATGACTTTTACATTAATGTATAATCAACCACTAATCTAACTTTTGATTTCAAAATCCATCATTCAGTATACTTCTTCACTCTAAAAATCTGTTAGGGTGGGGGCACATCACGTTTTAACAAAGTCAAAAGTCCTACCTTACTCCTTCTGTTGAAAAGCCAAAAGTTTTTGCCCTTGTTCCTCCCCAGAAGGTCCATGGGGCCTTTAGGTGTACCCAAACTACTGTCAGAAGAGGCTCGGTTGATTCCTTGGCTGTAGTCCTCAAACTCCACGTCTCCAGGACGCTCAAATCCAGACTTATTCTGCTCTATTACAATCACTGTGTCCTACGATGAAGGCAGTTACGAGTGAAAGACATCAGAAGTCAATTTTAAACTAATGCAAATCTAAAACTTTTGATGTAAAACACTATCATCAGTCTCTGAAAAACTCACGTTCTTCTCATTGACGTTGGTGCCAGCTTTGGTAATGCCTTCCAGGCACTTTCCAATGATGGGCATCACTTGCTTTTCTGTGTCTGAGAACAACATGTAGCCTTGTGCCAACTTCCGTATCCGCCTCTCATCCAGATCCTGCAGTTTCTAAAGAAAACAAAACAGTTACTCGGACTCTACTATTAGCAGACAAAACATTAAACGAACGTATACTTCACTGTAAATCTACAACTTTCATTAAATATATTGTTTTAACTCCTCTGCCAGGACAAATTTCCAGCTTTACCGTTTGGTTTACACAAAACAGGACCGTAATTTAGCAAATGAGCAATATGCTTCATTAAATACGATGTGAAACTAGCGCCTGTAAGGTTTTATACTCTGGAAATGTTTGTGAAGTTGCAGAACAAGCAACGTTTACTCAAGTCCTGTTAGTGAAGCAGACATTTAATTGTGCTTTAAGCGACACATGTAACTAACTGCACTTTTTTTTCCTGTAAACACTATAAGATTTTGAACAGTTAACACTGCTATTGTGCAAACACCACAATAAAAACTGCTGAAACACAGGTCTTACATTGAAAACATGTGGCATGTCAGTAAAATAGAACTGGCTCTGCTCTTTGTTGTATCTTTGGAGCTGAGCAGCATAGTCGTTCTTGCTCTCCTCCGCTGTTTGGGCCTTGAAATGAGCCTGTTGTTTGGCCTGAAACCACAGAGAACAACAAACAAGTAAAAACCGACGCTGATCTGTCAGTGAATCATGTTAAACTCTTTTTTGTACAAAGTATTTTCCACCCTCCTCACTTTCTCGACATCAGCTTTTGTTGCATTGATGTCCAGATCCGTCTTCTCTGCGTTCTGTGCCGCGCGCTCTGCTTCTCTCCACTCCCTCTCAAAGCGCTTTTTACTCTGAGAGGACAAAGAGTTCAGTTCATTAAAGTGAGCCCACATCAAATATGAAGAGTATTTTCAAATTAAAGCAGTTTGATTGCTCGTTAGGAGATTTCATTTGAATAAGCAGCACGTATATATAATATAGATGCAGTAGGAGTTTATCTGTTTTGACTATAAACAAATAACGCCGCCTGCCTGACCACACTGACTAGGAAATAATTCCCGAACGATTGCATTTTATCCTGTCACTCTGACCCGAACAGACACTGATTAAAGGCCTCCCATCCATGAAGGAATGCTTATCTCCCACCAGATTTCATTCCAGAGAGTTAAATTAAGATCTTATAGATGAGAAGACAGAGCACAGTAGTCCCTCGTTTATCGTGGGGGGTTCCGTTCTCAGTCCACCAGCGATAAGTGAAAAACCACAAAGTTGGAATAACAGTACAAGGAGGAAGTAGTTTATTTTATGTATATACACAGTAGTCCCTCGATACTTGGCGATTTTCAAAGTAAGGCTGGACATGACACAACTGGCTGAATGATGGATGAGCAATGGGTTGTTTGTTTGAAATAAATTAGTTTTAATGATTTTGCACAATGTGTGAAGCCCACAAGCACGGGGGGGGGAGCTCCCTCCTGCAGCTGATCTTCATCTCTGCCACGCACTTGTCTCCTGCAGCAGCTTTGTGACGGGTTAACCCTTTGCTGTCCAGATGCAAAGACCCACTTTTGCCTTCCTGCTTAAAATTCAAAGTATGTCACATGGTAAAAAAAATCATCATAATCACAAACTATAAAAAGTGTTAAAAGTTATTTTTAAATATCTTAGAACTTCTATCTTCAGTTGTTGAAGTGTACTTGATCAAGAAGTACATTTCTGCTCCGTGCTGCAGAGCGGAAGCTGTGCGACATCCCTTTTAACGTCCTGCTGCGCTTCTCTTCTCTACAGCTTAAATTTAAATACTGGAACATTTTGAATTATCAATCCATGCTGCATGGATTGATTATTTAAAATTTTATGGTATTTAAATTTAAATTGTTTATTTAAGGAGAGAGATTGGGAGCAACAGGTGATGAGTGTGATTACAGCCTGGCACGTACCATGACAAAGTTTACTGAACTTGAACTTGAACTACCGTATCCCTACTTTGTGGTTTTTCCACTTATGGTGGACGTGGTTCCAAAAAAAAAAAAAGAATAAATAAACGAGGGACTAGTGTATATATTAATTGTTTAATAGTTTTAAACCCTTCTCAGACTCTTGCAATATCCTAAAAAAACGTTTCTAAACCCTAAACGCTCTAAAAGAGCACAGTATGTCATGATCTCTGCTCTCTCTGTGCCACCTGCCAGCGCTCTCGGCCACGCCCACTTCTCCGCTGCAGAGTGGAGATCATGACATGCTGCAGGAGGGAACTTCTCCCCGCACATGTGGGGCATATGCAGGTGCTAAATAATTTATTTCAAATTAAAAAGAACAAAAAAATCCATGCTGATCGTGCAGCTCATCCATCAATCAGTCAATTATGTGTCATGTCCAATCTTGCTTTGAAAAACCGCCAAAGACCCGAGTCCGCAAAAGTCGAACCGCAAAGTAGCAAGGGACTACAGTGTAGCTATTTACCTTGTAAATTACATTATCTCAAGTGATACTGGGAGATTCACAGATTTGTTAGAGCTCAAAGAATGATTTGAGGATGTCGCCCAACTTCTATCACATAAAACTTTAGCTCAAAATCTGTAAACTTGACTTGGACACATTTTTGTTTTGGCTAAGGTTGATTTCCTGTAGAGGTCCCCTTGGAATGAGTCGACTCCATCTGCAGATGTACATTCAAGATTACCTAAAAAAGTTTCAATAAAATCACTCGCGAAATCCATGAGATATTTTGCAACGACAGTCAAACAAACACACAAATTTAGGGAAAAAAATAAATAAAACACTATTGCACTTTGCCAAAAACAAAATTAGGGTTATTTTGACCGGTCTGCACATTTTTAAGAGTCGACTCACATAGTCGAGCTGCTTGTAGGTGCTCTCCAAACTCTGCTGGGCCTTCTTGACCTCCATCAGATACTGCAGACATTTATATAAAAACAAAAATGACAAGGAGGTCTTATGACAGAGAGAGACGTGTGTGGGAGAAGACAAGATAAACGAGGACCTTGAAAAGCCACACTGCAAATTAGACAGGAAAACAAATAGCAGCGTGTCAGTTTGAGACGTAACATCTTCAGCTGTACATAGCTGCAAATGTCCTGCAACCCAACATAACAAAGATGGAGTAGTTCTCATGGAGAAACAGAACACCACTGCACAACCAGTTCTCCCTCAGGAGACACTTAAAACTTCTTTCCTGCTGCAGCAGTGATGTCTCCACATCTCGACTCTTATAAATCTGTTCTTCTACCCCTACCATACGTCTCTTCCCAAATTGTGTTTTCTGTTTAAATTAAAAAAAAAAAAAACTTTTGGTGTTTTGTCAGACTATTTATAAGTATGGTCTTGTACACATGACTATAATAGTGTGCAGTATAAACATTTCTGTAGGATTTAAACACAATGTTAAATATTTAGCCTTTGCATTCCTTCAAGAACTGTAGATCGTCTTTCATGCCAGAGTTTTGAATTAACATCTTATGATGACAGGGAACAGAGTTTTATTTGTTAAGGTTAAACCTTGTAAATGAAGTTGCAGGGGATCTCATCAATATGTATTGCAGTAGCACTCAGAAGTGGAGGATAACTCTCAGCTACAACTACACCATTTACCTTTATATCTGTAAAGATGAGCGTAAAACTGAGGAATAGACAATTTTGTTCCCCAAGGTAGGCCTGTCGCGATAAACAATTTTTTTTTAATTTATTTATAAAATTTGTTCATTTACAAATACAATACAAAACAATACCTTAAACAATAACATACAATATAAAGATGAAAGGTAATAGAAAGACGAAAAAAATCTTATTATATCTGACCCTTTTTTCAAACAATTAGTTCAATCAAAAATAATCTTCAGTAACAGAACAAAATGAATAAATCTTTGTAATTTCTCTAACTAATACAATACACATTACGCTACTTCTTTTTTTGTTTTTTTAACAATTTCACTGGACCCCCCCCCGCCCCCCCCCCTTTTTTTATATCTGTTTTAACCATCTAAAATCTTGTTTTTGTATTGTTAAAAGCAGCTAAGCTACGTAAGCTAACAGGCCGACATCGAGAAAAACTTCCATCTTGGCGAAGCTCCAAAATTCAGTTGAAACTCATGTCTTCGTCTAAAAAGTTGTTTTTCTCTTCAAAAAGAAGCTGAAAACTTGTTTACTGATTTTTTTATTAAATGCTTTGTGTGAAAAATGCTATGCTAAACAGCTCAAACCACACTGAGTGTTTGCCATTTTGAGACCCAATAAACAGGAAGGAGAGACAGCCCATGTTGTGTCAAAGGGCCTCCCCCATTTTTCTTCATGAGACACGCTGCTCCCTCCCTCACTATCCATCCTTCGGTTTAAACTGTCTTATTCAAAGGTAAAAAAAATGTGTTAAGAATTTTTTTTTTGTCTCCAAACACTGTGTGTCATTTTGAACTACTTTTATTGTCTGTCCAACAGATCTCACTTGTAAATGAGTCTTTGAGGCTCAATTTGACTTATCTGTTTAAATAAAGGTTGAATGAAAAAAAAATACTGTCATCCAGTGGTTAAATAAAGGTACTACACACAAAAATTAAACATTTCATCTTAAATTTGACAATTACTAATTATTGTCAAATTTCAAACAATATTATCATTTATCGCAATAATTTCTGAGACAATTAATCGCCCAGCAAAATTGTTATCGTGACAGGCCTGCCCCAAGGTCAGCTGGCTGTGGCAGCCATCTTGAATTAGAATGATCCCAAAGTGAATTAGTTGTAGATGTACATCCAAACATTACAGAGTTTCATCCATTAGGAGGTTATTTGTATATTTTGATAAAAGACAGGCACAGATATGGACTAAAACACTGTCGCCTCTCACCTTTGTTGGGCAGGCAAAGAACAAAGAACACAATCACAGTTAATAAATCTAACATTAGGAGTATCAGAGGATGGCTCTACTGGACCGTAAGCAGGAAATCTCTGCACGTTATCAGTACTTTGCATATCAAGCTCACCGTCTTTCGTTCGTGCTTGAGCTCTTGCAGGTACTTTGTGAGATCAATACAAATGTTCATCATCAAGTTCTCTGCAATTAGCTCCCTCTGGCCCGCATAGTCGTTCATCTCATTCAGGATGTCCAAATAGGACTGGTAGCTGGACAACCTATCATTGAAGAGGAGAAAAGGAAAGGGTGGAGACATGAGGACATGCGGATGGGGCTGCTGATAACGGGATAATTGCCCAAAGTTCTGCAGTGGGTGAAGTCATGATAACAAGCTCATGACTTCCTTATTCCTGTTTCCTTCTGAGGGCATTTAAATGTCGCCTACAAACATACCACAACAACAAGTGCACGGATGACAACGATGAAAACAATCCTTTACAGCTTTTAAAGTGTTTGTTTTTTGTGATAGCCTAACGGTGTGAAGCTCACCTGCACTCTGGCTCATCTTTGCTGCATCGCTTCTGGTAATATTTCTTGGAAAGATTCCTGTGGACATTGAAAGGGCTTTAAGAAAATGTACAATATGAATGACTTGCTTGGGCAACCATTACAAGGTTTTTAACTATATTAAAACAAACATTCACAACAAACATATTTATTTAGTTGCTCTTCCTTCTTTCATTCTTTCAATGACCACTTCCAGTCTGTCATGTGCCAGTCTGCTCCCACTTCCTCTGCTCTGCAGCAAAGCTCAGCACTACAACAGATGTGGGCTTGTGCACTGGGAACCAAATGGGTGAGAAAGACGGGAGACGTGGAGAGGCAGCGAGCACGCTGCAGCTGGAGAATTAGGCTAGTGTTTCAAAGACAAGCTAGAATCTGTCCCAAAGCAGTCATAAGACCCAAGAACCTTTCACAAACAATGTTCTTATGTGCAACCAAGGAAGCACAAGCTGCAAAAGGTTCTGGACAGCTCATATATGGGAACAAATACAGTAAACTGAATCCTACCTCAGTTGTTTGGCATAGTTTTGCTCAATCTCTGTTCTCTCCTTCACAAATTTGACGTACTTCTCCACCAGCTCCAGGCCGGACTGTGTGTGCTTCTCGATTATGTCATACTGATCCTGGAGAAGCAAGAATGAACATAAGGTTAAAAAAAGAAAAATAAAAAAGACAGCGTTTGTGCTAACCTTTAGACTACAAGAATCTTGAATGAAAGACAACAAACTAAACAGAACAAGCGTTTTTTTCCTGCATGCTGGATTCTGGGAATGTGCTTCACATGTGGTAAATGTGTTTGTGTGATGGCCTCTAAACTTCTGCTTAGGTTTAAAACATGGAGCACGCCCATCATGATCGAGGGGATGAAAAAACAGTTATAAAGGCGCAATCTGTCTGAAATATCTAGTTAAACTGTGTTGAGTAGTAAGCTGTTCTACAATTATAATAATGTGAAAAATGTGTGCATCTTTAAACCACTTTTTGTCTTCATTTACAGGAAAATTAGCTGATTTTTGCTTAATGATTTTAACGAGACAACAAAGTAATTTTCAGTTTCTTTACTTCTGCTTTTGCTTAGCACCTTGGCACCTTCAAGTTCAGACAGGTCTGTTAGACGTGAGGGATGGCATCAAAAAGCGGAGGTTTTTTTTTTTCTTACTGTAGACAAAGAGCAGCTCCCCCCAGATTTTATTACTGCTAATTTTGCATTGAAGTAGGGGCATATTTAGAAAGGGGATTCCTGACATGTTGGGCCTTGTTCCTCTGTACCCTCCATGCACTTTAGATTAAATAAAACAGACTCTGATGAATGAGGCAACGCGTTACCTAATCACAGAACGAAGAAGCCTGCAACACAGAACCCCAGAAAAGGCCGGCAATAATGTTTTGCCTTGCTGGGCTTTTCAAGCAAGGTTATTTTTTAGTGTAACAGAAAACAGAAGTTTTGACAGTCATAATGGCTCACACATTTTGCTATCTCAGCATATCCTTTGTTTGAGGATACTTCCACTCCTCCTATCTCAGTCTGGAAACTTTAACAACACTGAAAGATGCCAATTTCAAGCATCGGAAAATTGATCAAATCCAACTGTTCGTTTCTTGATATACTGGTATTATCAGGGTTTTATTAAAAAAAAAAAGGGGGTGCACCGATTTTGTTTTATAAGTGACACTGTCTGGTATTATAAAGGTTATGCACCTTCAATTTTACAATCTTTTTTTTTTTTTAATTAAATAAATACCCTTGAATAATATCCTAGAAACAATACAAACTTGTTTTAACTGGTCATAAGGTAGTGTTCTGAAATATAAATTAAGTTTAGACAGTTGTTAAAACTACAAGAAATATGTAAAATCAGTTTCTCATGTAAGTATCGGCCGATCGCTGATCACTCAAAATTAAGGAAAGTGAGGCTGATAAATTGGCCGGTCAATTTATCGGTGCACCCCTATAAAAAAAATCCAAGAGCTCAACTGTCCTGCAGAGTCAAGTAACATACAACAAAGTTAAGACAATCAGCATGAAACTTTCTTCATTCTTGGTTAGGCCTGTCACGATAACAAATTTTGCAGGGTGGGCAATTAATTGTCTCAGAAATTATCACGATAAACGATAATATTGTTTGAAATTTGACAATAATTAGTAATTATGTCAAATTTAAGAAGAAATGTTGGCTAATTTATTTTGAGGGTATTATATTTTTTACCACTGGATGGCAGTATAAAATGTTTTGAACTGAAGGATGGATAGAGAGGGAAAGAGCAGCATGTCTCTTAAGAAAATGGTGGGGATGCCCCTTGATATGACATGGGCTGTATCCTTTTTTTTATTCTCAAAATGGCGGAGGCTCGCTGTGGTTTGAGCTCGTTAGCATAGCATTTTTCACACAAAGGTTTTAATTAAAAAAGTCAGTAAATAAGTTCTCAGCTTCTTTTTGCAGAGGAAAACAACTTTTTACACGAAGACCCAGGTTTCAACCGTGAATTTTGGAGCTTTGACAAGACGGAGATATTTTCCTGAGGTCAGCCTGTTAGCTTAGCTTCTCAGCTTAGCTGTTTTTAATGATCTAAAAACATGATTTTGGATAATTGAAAACAGATTTTAAAGAGGAAAGAGAAAGGGAGGGGGTCAGTGAACAGCACCAGAGTTGAGCTTTTTGTCATCCAGATCCAGTGTCTTCAATAGAAAGAAAGAGACACGAAGAAACGATAAAGACGATCAATTAAAATGAGGTTGATAAATTTCATTATCATTCAGTTGATTTATTGTTTATCGCGACAGGCCTATTCTTGCTTATAAGAGTTACAGTTGGACAATCAAACCTTGTATTATTAGCAGAGTTTCAGGTAAATTATAAAATGGTCTATTCCGTTTCTTTCATGTTTTTTATTGCCAAGTGTAAGATATTAATTGTTCCAGTTTAGTTTTTATTTGCCATTAACATAAACATTTTATGTTAACCTGTGTATTGCTCCTATAACTTTGTCATGTTTGTAACTATTGTTGCCATTACTTTCTGCATGCACAAAATCTTCCAAGCAAAAATAAAGCATCTGTGACCATTCTCACTAGTTTTACAAACATGAGATGAATATTCAACCTTTATACTGTATATACATGTTGAGCCTCAAAGACTCATTTACAAGTGAGACGTGTTTATGTTTATATTATGTATATGTTAATATGTTTTCACACATACAAGCTGATAAATATCAAGTTGAATCCAAAGTTTATATAAATGATATAGTACTACATATACAAGCATTGAAAGAGTCTGTTTAAAGAGACCCTGAATGTTTTCAGGTTAACTGTTTGGTCTTATTGAAATGAAAGTTCCCCATAAACATCAAATCCTTGTGGTTTTATTTGGATTATAATCAGAGCTGCTGGTTTGACCTCCTGGACCGACAATGTCAAAAAAATGTGGGTGGGAAAGATGAAGTACACCTGCCTCCACTCTCCATTTGCCCCACTCTGGGCCCTTGAGCAAGACCCTTAACCTGCACCATCTGCTCCCCCAGGTGCCCTAGATAGCAGCTCTCTGCTCCACACAGAGGGCTGTGGTAGCTCAGTGGTCTGTGGTTGCATCAGGAAGGGCATCCGGCGTAAAAACAATCGCCGAGTCTTCGTGCGAGTTAGTTCGCTGTGGTAATCCCTGAGGAAGGGAGCGGCCGAAAGAAGAAGAATTCTCTTGTGAAAATAGTTTGAGACATTTGTGAAAGAAGGTGGTGTCAGTGATTCATTTTACAGGAGGTTGTACTCGTTTTACGATTCTTGCAAACTTACGGATATTTAGAATAACTAAACAAAAAACACCCAGGACCAGACGAAAGGGAACAGACCCAAACAATAATTCTACCACTACTGTGTTCCTTTAAAGTGGTGTGGTAGTGTTGGAATACAGTTTATTACTTCAAAAATAATGGATTTCTTTTAACAGAACTTTTAATTCCCTGCTGTTTATATTAAATTAACTAACTATAAGAGATTTGTTTGTCCTTTCCTTTCACAAAATAAGCAACACTCAATCTTTTGATTCATTGTGTAAATTAAAACACCCTTACACTGTTTTCATATTTTTGCAAATACAGGTGGTCCCCGAGTTACGAACGGGTTCCGGACCTAAGAACCGTTCGTAGGTCGATTCTGCCGTAACTCGGAGC
>JARVLU010000380.1:21507332-21517776 GCA_031762415.1 Simpsonichthys santanae
TTCCAAAAACAGAATGGGAGGAAGATCTTTCAGTTATCAGGCTCCTCTCTTGTGGAACCAACTTCCAGTTTCTGTCTATTTGACTGACACATCGACCAGTTTTAAGACTGGGCTTAAGACTTTTCTTTTTGATAAATCATTTAGTTAGTGTCAGCTTGGGTTTACTGAGATACTTCTTAGTTATGCTGCTATAGGCTTAAACTGCTGGAGGACGAACTGGCCACATTTTTTCACTCTGCTACTGTCTTTACTTACTCTGCTCAACCTGTTTTGTATTTGTAATTATTTTTTTCTATCCTTAACTTGTGTTTTTTTGTCTTTCAGTTACACCTGCACCTATATCTGGACCTGATATGCTTGTGTTCGTTTGCCTCTTCTTCCTGTTCCTCTCAATCCCAGCCAGACAAATCAGATGGCCACTTGTCCTGGTTCTGCTGGAGGTTTCTTCCTGCTAAAATGGAGTTTTTCCTTTCCACTGTTGCCACTGTGCTTGCTCAGGATGGGAGATGGCATTGAAGTGAAGATTCAACAAATATGGTGGCTTCCTTTGACAGATTGGCTTTTCCGTGTATGTTCCTGTAAAGTGCCCAGAGACAACTTTGTTGTGAATTGGCACTATATAAATAAATTGAATTGAATAATCAGGTCTTTTGGGCTTGTATTTTGTTGTTGTTGTTGTTGTTGTTGTGTGTGTAAAGCTGCTGTTGTTCTGAGGGTCAAAAGCTGAATAGTTTAGGAACCACTCTTGTAGAAAACAGGGTAAACATACAAGGAAACTGTTTGTTACAAGTTGTGTTAAATTTGGTGGCACACCCACTTTTAGTCAGGCTCACCTGTAAACTCATTTCTGGCTGCTTCACTGCCAGAGGCCGTCAAACAGAAGCACAATGACTGTCAAAAAGCCAGACAAAACTTTCCTCTCTCTCTCCATAAAGACGGTTTTCACTCAAATGAATTTCATAAATACAAACTGGTTGTGTCAAGAAACGATCAAAACACTACGTTAACATTTTATTATGAAGCCTTGCAGCTTCTGGATATTGTTAAGACTTTTAAATTTGCCTCTGTTGCAACATACAGCAACAGGTGAATGCTTAATAACTATATACTGTATTGTGAAAACCCATTACCCATTTTTTTGTTGCACATTAATCAAAGGAAGCAATAAAATTATGGTTGTGTCACTTCAACATCTGATGCCGTTCTTACATGAAATAAAAGTTAACAAAACACTTGAATTAGTCACTTTCCTAAAATTTCCTACGAATGTTTCAGCTCTGAGTCAATCATTGTCATCAAAAAGCATGGCCCTGCCCGACCTGCCACGCAGGAGGTACTGTTACTATCACAACTAAAACCCAGACACTGATCATCTCGCACTGTAAACTGGAGCCTTAAAATAGACAACGGATTAAAAACAATCAGGGGAGCAGATGCCAAAGAGCTGACCTGGCCAACGAGTTCTCTGCAGGCAAACATCAGCAAAACCATAAGTTTTGCTTGAGCAAACGCTAAATCTAAAACGTTATTTCTTGCTGCACGTGCAAGGAATAATTTAACACCAAGTGAAAACAGCAAAAACTTTTTGGTGCTGGATTTCCTCTTCAACTCCATCATGCAGTGAAACAAATCCTAATCCTTACAGTAATGCGTGTCTCCCGGTGCCTTCCATGCCATCGTTTTATACCAAGAGCCAATAAAGAGAAATGAAGTTATAACAGTTTTGGCCAAACCTTGTAAATGATGTTCTGCTAATGGCAAATAAAAACTGAACTGGATCAATTAATATTTTACACTTGGTAATAAAAACAGAAAAGAAATGGAATAGAGCATTTTATAAATTACCTGCAACAAGGTTTGATTGTCCAACTGCAACTCTTATTACCAAGAACAGATCTGTTGTGATGAACAATAAATCAATTAATCGCATGATAAATGAAAATTATCAACCTCATTTTTATTTATCGGCTTAACTGTTTCTTCGTCTCTCTCTTTCTACTGAAGACACTGGATGACAGAAGACTCAGCTCCAGTGCTCTGACCCCTCCCTTTCTCTTTTCTCTTTAAAATCTATTTTAAATGTCCAAAATTGCATTTTTGGATCGTTAAAAGCAGCTAAGCTGAGAAGCTAAGCTACGAGCTAAGCTAACAGGCCGACCTCGAGGAAAAAACCTCCGTCTTCCTGATGATTTGTGTTTGAACCTGTTTGCTTCAAACAGGTTGGTTGTTATATTTATTATCTGCAACGTTTTTATGTCTATATTCTGTTTTGCATTTCATTTTCTATGATGTTTATGTGTTGCCTGTTTGTCTGTACAGCACTTTGGTTGGCCTTGTCGCTGTCTTAAGTGCTCTATGAATAAAATTGTATGGTATGGTCTTGTCAAAGCTTCAAAATTCACAGTTGAAACCTGTGCCTTCATGTAAAAAGTTGTTTTTTTCTCTGAAAAAAAGAAGCTGAGAACTTGTTTACTGATTTTTTTTTTAATTAAAAGCTTTGTGTGAAAAATGTTATGCTAAAATATCCTGATGCATGCTCAATGCTATGCTAAAGAGCTTAAACCACACCGAGCGTCCGCAATTTTGAGAACCAAAAAACAGGAACGAGAGACAGCCCACGTCACGTCAAGGGGCCTCCCTCCCATTTTTCTTAAAGAGACGCGCTGCTCGCTCCATCACTATACATTTCTTGGTTCATTTTATACTGCTATCTAGTGGTCAAAAAAGATACTACACACAAAAATTTACCAACATTTCTTCTTAAATTTCAGAATAATTACTAATTATTGTCAAATTTCAAACAATATTATCATTTATCGCAATAATGTCTGAAACAATCACCCAGCAAAATGTATTATCGTGACAGACCTAGTTGAGGACGTCTCTCAGCTACCAGAAAAAAAAAGTAAGTTTGACATTATTGTGTTGAGCAAGGTAAGTTGACTGTGGCGGCCATCTTAATGTGAAGCGGTTGTAGATGTGCATCCAATGATTACGTTCTAAAAGTTGGATTAAAATCCATCAAGCAAAATGTTGCTAACAGACAAAGAGGTGACACAAACAGGTACCATAAAGAGGGCTCAGAGTATCCGTTGGGGATCATGCTCAGCTACAACCACCAAACTTAACTATACATGACACAAGGCAAAGGCAAAAAAATTACTGCGGGCAGTAAAACCTTTCACAAGGATGGAACGTCTGAATACTGCCGGAGTGAATGCTTCTGTGAGTCAATCAAAGTAGGGCAAAACTAATTAGGCTGCTGCACCACTACTGTACATGGGATGAGAAAAAGGGGGGACTGGGGAAAAGCCCAGGGGGAGCCTGTAATGAGGTCGCAACCTTCCTGTCCTCATCTGCAATGCTCCATTTTACAAACCAGGTTCCCTGAGAACTAAAGCTGGTTTTGTTTATGTTCAGGATAAAGTGAGCCCTTTCACTTCTGCTTCCAGGAAGGGGTTCAAAGTTTGCTCCAAGACTGCGCTCTCTTTGGGTTGACACTGTTAACAGCTTATTTACAGGCACCCAACGATGACAACCTATTTATACCAGCATTCAGAGCGTGCAGAGCACAAACATCAAACGTTTGATCAGTGATGATGGTTGTTGCCAGGTCACATCTCAGCATCTCTATGGAAGCCAAGTCAAGTGTGACCAAATATAAACAGAGCAGCGTCCTAAAGATACAACCCGCATCAAACTGTTTAAACAGAAAATATATACATAGATTTAACTTAAAATCCACTCGTGGTAAAAGTGCTGCAAACATTATGACCTGATAAAGCAAATTAAATCAATTTATGTGACGTCATGGTGCTGTGTGTGACTTTTTTTCTTTTCTTTTTACACGTTTAAACAAATAAACGCCTCAGGGGGGGGGAAACAGCGTGTTCCTGAACGCATCGTTTTCACCGCTCAACTCGTCTGCAAACAAAACTTCATTCGAACATGTGGAAAAACTGCATTATTGCCATCTTCATGCTAATTTAATTAACAGTCAGATGATGGACTCACCCAAAGTTCTGTGCCCCAGTCCATGTTCGGCTTGAATACAAAGAACTTTTCCACAAAAAAGAAAGAAAAAAAAAAGTTTATCCCGACCCGCTCGGAGGTCGGCCCGAACAAACACAACAATCCCGACGGGAGAATAAATCAGGCCCTAAACAAAAGGGGTTCCGGGGTCGCCTTCTTCAACAAGTTACACAAACCCGCATCATAATAACCCAAATCACTCGTGTTGCCAGCAGTTGGTTTAGTTAGTCCAAATATTTTTCGTAGCGAAGGAAACAGGGACAAACCAGCTCTCCTGTCCGCGTCACTCCCAAATCCTAAATCTTAAAGGGGCCGCGCGCCATTTATCCGCCCAGGGTCGACCCGTGCTACTTGATTATAAAGTCATTTAAGATTAATTTCCTCTGTTCAGTTACTCCAATTAGGTGCGGTTATTCGAGTTAGATCGATTAATCAGCCGACATAATCAGTCCACCTTTCAGATAAAATTGGCTGTCGGCCATGCCTCCATAAACTTTTTTAAAATCACCAAAATGTCCCCGCTTTTTCTCCACGAGGAACCGTTTGGAACCAGTGAACGCACCAGGGGCGCCTCCAGAAATGTTTTAAAGGTGGCCACATGGGAGCCAATGTTAATCTGGGGTGGCCATATAGGTTATAGTGTATGCTCTAAAAAAAAAAAACATTAAATTGGGTCTTCTGGTTGGATTAACAAAAAAAAAACTTGTTGAAATGAGCATCCTTAATACTAAATACTTTGTCCATCTGAGGAGCTGTAACAAGCTCAATCTTATAAATAGCACATTCTCACAGTGGATCAACCAGTTTGTTGTTGACATTCAACACTAGCGCCCACATGATGCCTAACGAAGGATCATTAGCACCCTGTTGGCCACTTGCTAATCACAGGGGGCTGAGTGATATGAGCAATTACAGTACTGTCCCCCTGTTACAATGCTGTTATTGCTAGTATCACTCAGCCCTCTGTGAATAGCAAGCAACCATCATGGTGCTAATGATCAATAATTAGGCTGATCCTTTTACATGTGAACAGCTAGTTCTGGGTGTCATCAGCTAACTGGTTGATCCACTATAGAAGGTGCTGCTAATTCTAAGAGTTTATTGCAGCTCCTCAGACTGAAGAAGTCAACTGTTGAACATGGAAACCTCTTCCCCTGTTTAATGATGGATGGTTTTGTTTCACAAAGATGGCTTCCTTTACTCATCTCTCAAACCATTGTTCCTCACTATTGAGGATGTGACCTTCATCCCTGAAAGAGTGACCGCTGGCCTGGAGATGAGTGCAGACCACAGAGTCCTGGCCTGATGATGTTGCTCTTCGGTAGTGGGCCATCCTTTTGGCCAGTGGCTGTTTAGTTTCCTCAAAATTTATATAAAGAAAATATATTATGTATCTTAACACTGGCTCCCAGGCCCCCCTCTGTAGCACACCTGGTCAGTACGTCAGCAATGTGGGAATTTAAACCCCACCTTCTCTTTGAACATACAACAGCAAGTACATAATGGGGGTGGGACCTAAAACTTATCCTGGATAGGAAAGCTGGTTCGCATGAGAGATGTCCTTATTATTTACAGTTTATGGTGTATGAACTGAACAACAAAGAGAAACATGAAGATGATGCTACAACCACTTTAGGCTTTTAAAGCAAGAATGCTCTTCTGTTTATTATTGTTAAGCATACAACTTCTTGAAGTAGCAGAGCCGAAGATATTGAGGTTGGACAACACAAATTGAACAACTGGGGGATAAAGTTAGAGAAGCCAGACTGAGATGGTTTGGACATGTCCAGAGGGGGGACGGTGGGAATATTGGTAGAAGGATGTTAGAAATGCAGCTGCCAAGAAAAAGACAGAGACGATCTATGGATGCAGTTAGAGAGGACATGATGGAGAAGACAGAGATGGAAGAGGATGACTTTCTGTGGTGACCTCTGAAGAGAGCACAGTTGAAAGAAGAAGTTATTCTAAGTGTTGTTAAAATACATTTATTTAGGTTAAACTATTGTTGTACATTGTTAAATAAAAAGTACATGTTGACAAAAACTGTAAAATTCTGTGTTGTTGCCCTGATTTTTAAAGAATATCATCGGCCTACAGGAAAACTTATATTGGTCAACGTCTAATTCAAGTTTTTACACATTCAACAGATGAGAATACAACAATGCAAATGTACTATGACATGTTCATACAGAAGCATCTGGAATAGAAAAAAACTAGACTGAAACACAACATGAGAACATATATTACTGTGCAACATTAACACATCTGGTCAAATGTTCTGCACAGAGGTCTACTTTTATGGTTCATTTTAAATTATACAAAGGCTGCTCTTTTAGCTCATTTCAGTTTTCCCTGCAGAGTTTCCAGTCATGGGGATAGAGGATCCATTAGTGCTCGAAATAAAAGTATACTGCCCACGTCTTCCTTTGCGGTAGTAGATTAAGCAGTAGAAAATCCCAATGACAATAAGGATGAAGGGTAAAATTAGTAGCCACCAAAACATTTCACTGGATTTGTCTGAAAAACATGAACAAAAAAATCTATTAATCCACTTCTTGGTGTTTTCTATAGATTTTTCTGTAAAATGCAGCATGTATTGTAAAACCAGCTAAAGTGTTCTGCATGCTCGTACCTCTTTCAGCCAGTGAAAAAGTTCTTGTCACATTCCCAACTTTATTCGTGGCAACACAGACGTAAAGGCCGGCGTTGGTAGACGTGGCTCCTGTAACTGTGATGATCCTCTGGTGCCCCTCTGTGGTCTCCTTAAGGTTGTCTGCAGGCCTGTAGCTCCATTTGATCTCAGGGCGAGGGTTTCCCTCAGCACTGCAGCTAAAGCTCACATTTTCACCTGGGATCAAGACCTCACGGACGTTTTCCTCCTTGAACTCTGGTGCATCTGTTAAATATAAAATAGTGCAATGGAAAAATAATGTTTTGATAAATTGATTTTTAGTTTTGTCAGCATCTAGAGTGTGTTCTTTGCAGAAAGTAATCACTGGATGCATAGCAACAAATGATTAGCGTTTGGAGTCAACATGATTCAAGATGGCTGCCACAGCTACAGTAAATGAACTTCAAAAACACAAAAATGGCTACAATTCTGTCAACAGTACAGCAGCCAAGCTAAAAATTGGTGTTGCTTAAGCTGAAGCTGATTTCCAACACATGTTCTCAGTGTTAAATACAGTCTGTTAGCAAAATATATCATGAACTATTACTGTATTTTTTGGGTTATAAGGCACACTTAAAATCCTTGTTCTCAAAAATCGATGGAGTCTTATAATCTGGTGCACGTTATGTATTAATTCTGTTTGTGCTTATGACCTCAAACCAATTTTATGTGGTACATGGCGCTCACATATCTCTCAAAATGAACTTGTTTCGCTTAATGCGCCTTATAATCAATGCACCTTATAGTCGGAAAAATACGGTAGATGTATTTAACAAAACGCTTCATATAATGCTTGATATGTGATTATAAAAGTTCAGATTTACACAAAATATCAAGAGTGAACTCATGTGTGGCTCGTCCGTGGTTGTTGTGAGAGTGAAGTGAATAGTTTCCACTGTCGTGTTTCGTCCAGCGCTCTGGGAGAACAGCCTTTTTTCCATTTTTGAACCAGGTGATGGTGGGAGGAGGCAATCCTTCTGGTTCACACAGAGGTTTAGGTTTTTCATTCGCTTCAACCTCATAGTGCATCCTGCAAGTAAAACTGGGGCTGTCTGTGAAGATACATCAATAATAATCTGAGAACAAGCTTGACCAGTAGTAATGACATGAAAGATGCGTTATGGACTCACATTCAACTGTGATAAAAACTGAGGTGGAACTCTTGCCCATGACGTTGGTAACTTCAGCCGTGTAGCTTCCAGAGTCCATCCTGCTGAGAGTCTTATTGGAGCTGATCACTTTCCCCTCATGGTACCATTTTACAGTAGGAGGTGGGTTCCCATCAATTTCGCAAGACAGATTGTTCAAAGTGAACTGGTTTTCCTGAACAGTGGGCTTGTGTGGACAGTTGATGAGGGGTTTATCTGCAAATGAAAAGTACTAAATTGAATTCCAACATAACTTTGCATTAATCTAATCTAAGATGAACCGTTTACATTTTGATGTATGGACTGTTTGGGAACAAAGGACATTAAAGCCACTGCCAGTGGCTCATTGTGGTCACTGTTAACCACACACCTGTGTCTGTCACTCCTGAATGCCAATTTAATGAGAGGCAGACAAAGACACAGGTTAAAAAATAAGCCTCGAACATTTTGACGATTGTGATGTTTTATGTTTAGTGTTTTACATGGACGATGTGACGAGTTTAAAAAAACAAGACCATTCACTACATGTTTTCAAAAGCTAAAATATTATTAAAGTCTATATAGCTTGGGTGTGCACTCTCTGCTTTCTAGATTTAAGATAAACCACTGTGTCCTGTAGCAGTTAGTGCCACTCTGGATGAAAGGAGACAGAAATGCTTGTTCTGATGCATAATTTGTATGTAACTAAAACATATTTGCATGTACAGTACTGTAATAAACATTTGTTTGCAAACGCTATGTGTATTACATCAAATGTTAGTTGAATATTCTGTGGACAAAAAGTTTTTTTTTTTAACTGTGATTATATAAAACCATAAAATGCATCAAAATGTTAGTTCGAACATGAAAAGTCCAACTTTCTGTGACCCATTTAAACTTTGAGCACGTTCCAATGAGAGGTATGCCTGAACCATACAACTCCAAAGAGGCCTGGGGTATCTCATGTGTTACAACAAAATCCCATTCATCTCCTTTTTTTCTTGCAGTTTTTATTTATTTATATATTTTTCACATTTTGATTATGCTGTTAGACCTATCCCTGCTAAAAGTCAATTCTTGATTGAGCTGCATGTATCTAATTTATTTCAAAGCTGCACAATGAGATGCTGGACAAAACTTTTAATCTGAGTGGTACCAAGGTCATTTCAATTGACACCCATCCATCCATCCATCTCTCCATCCTTCCATCTATCCATCCATCTATCCATCCATCCATTATCTTTGCTCACTTTTTCTTTTCTGAGTTGTGGGAGTCACTGGTGCTCATATCCAGCAGTCACTGTGCGAGAGGTGGGGTACACCCTGGACAGGTCTCCACTCCATCACAGAAACACATAGAGACAAACAAGACAACCATTCACACTCTCACTCACTCCTAGGGACAATTTAGAATTAAGCCTAACATGCAAGTTTTTGGTCTTTGGAGACAACTGGAGTACCTGAAACCTACACATGTACGGAGAGAACATGCAAGCTCCACCCAGAAAAGTCCCCGGTCGGGATTTGATACGGCGACCTTCTCACTAAGAACCAACAGCTCTACTGTGGCACCGTGTTGTGCATCGACACCCTTAAATACAAAATATCATGTGTGAAACTTACAGAGTACAACAGCAACAAAAGGTTCTGAGGCTGTAGAAGGAACAACCTCTGGTCCTTTGGGTCCAAGCTGCAACTCAACCTCACATCTGAAAAGGGATCCATTGTCACTTTTCTTTGAAGTGACATTCAAGCTGGATGATACAGTATGTGGGGTCACGTGAGAAAATTTTACGTCATCTGTGTGCACAGTTTTATTCCCCTGGTACCACTTCACTATAAGTTTGTGCACAGGGGCCACATTGATTATGTCACACTTCAACTGGTACTCTGAGCCTTCTTTCATCGGACCGGGGCTCACTGCAGAAACTGACACAAAATCTGGAGTCTCTGTAAAATTAAAAAGGGAATAAAAAAAAGTAAAATAAATAAGCTGTTACTGGCATTTTCAACAAGCAACTAACATTGTAACGGTCTATGATGCACAGTTGACAGTGGCACCTTTTCAAATTACGTGACTAAAGGTCAAAAATTACATTAATGTATCATATTTTGTAGCATAATCTACATGATAACATAAGCCTTTACTTGTACTCACTATAGAGGTGAATGATTGGTTTTTTAGTGCACTGCTCTTCATTATTCAGAGTACCAAAACAGAAGGGATCTAAATTCCAAGCTTCCATTTTCTCAATCTTCAGAGTTACAAGAGAAAAGTTTGTTTGAGTTCCACCAACTGAGGACTCCCAGCCCAAAATGTCGATGTCTGCACTGGATGTGCTGCAGTTAATTACAACTGGATCTCCGAATTTCACAACAGTTTCAGGGGGTGTCACTGTTAGATTGCAGGCTGTCAATCAGAAAAGAAAGAAAAGCATATCAGAATAAGCTTATTGTTATTGCACTGTTAAGAACAGCAAAATTACATTCTGTAAAGCCAACCTAAAAAGATGGACAGAGGTTTACAGGGGCTGCAGCTTCTAAGATGCACTGCCCTTATTGTTTAGATAGAAAAAGGGAAGACACATAAGGAGAGAGAGGTATATGTAAAAAA
>JARVLU010000380.1:21517876-21536556 GCA_031762415.1 Simpsonichthys santanae
AATCCAGGTAGAAAAATCTAAAAAAGCTAAGTCTGGTCCTCTGGACATTCAAAAAACAAAACAAAACAAAGCAACAACAAACAAACAAATAAATAAATAAAAATAAGCAAAAAAATAAAATAAAAAGCAAAAAAATAAGAAGAAGAAGAAAAAAAAGATGTTACAGTGTTTCAGCTGGTACAGCTCTGATAAGCGTTCACAGAATACAGTATCTCAATGGGGGTGGGGTGGGGTGGTCAGGAGACAGAGCATAGCTTCTTTATTTACATATCCACCAAGAGCAATTTGAGATTAGTTGGCCTTCTAAGGCCGAGCGGGGAGGCCAGATTCAGATAAAAAAAAACAGTTGTTTGGGCAAGCAGACTGGTCCCTGTCTGCCTTCATTTCTGCTGCAATTCTCAATGGCGAATCCAAACAGCCAGATTAGTGGACATTCCGCTGGTCTGTGCTTTAACGTTTCTCCAGGGTCAATTCCAACATGCCGGCGAGTTCCAGGGAGCTGGCAATGCATATGAGTCTGAGAGCTAGAAGCACGAATTAATCCATCACATGAGGTTGGCAGCTTTACCATGGCTGAAACTGCTGCCAACATCGTCCTAATTTGTTGATATCATGTCCACCAATCCAAAAAGCAGAAACCCTGTTATCATAAATCCAATAATGTACACGTCTTATCCATGACATATCCAGCTGTGTGTGTCTGCTCGGGCATGAGGGCTGTCCAGTACCCTGTCTCTTGAAAAAAATTGTATATATTACGTTGAGAGACCAGCTGACCAGATCCATAATAATAATTTACAGTTTTGGAAGATGTGTAAAGATGTGTAAAGAGAAGCGCTGATACACAGGACAAAGAGCAAAAGCAGGAGGAAGGCAGGAGAGGGAAGAAAAGTGTCCATCTTGTTTGAGTGTAAATGAGGAAAAATCTTATCCAGCTGATAATGAAGGAGCAATAAACAGAATAATTAAGAAATAGCTCGAAAGTAAACATGAATGTGTACCTTGATGTGCTGGAGCTTCAGGGCTGGGATCAGCTGCTGCTGGGGTCACTTGTGGCACATCAACAAGAACACGCAAAGTTTTATTTCCTAAAACATTGGTGATGGTGCAGGTGTATGATGCACTGTTATTAACTTTAGTTAGAGTGAGTTCACTTGAGTTCTCCAGCACGTCCATTCCATCATCAGCCGTCCACTGATATTTAGGAGCAGGGTTCCCATCAGCCTCACAGCTCAGGCTGACATCATCACCCTTAGATACTGAGATGTAACCACTGTGATTCACCAGGAACTCGGGAGCAACTGACAAAAAACAAACAAACACAAGAAAAAACGTTCATCTTCTCAGTGATTTGGATAATTTTGAAAAAGACATTTAAAAATAAAAAGACAGAGAAAAGAAGTTAACTCACAGAGGGCTGAGAGATGGTGTGTTTGAGAAACAACAGGACGCTGTGGTCCTGGTGGCTCAAGTTCCAGCTGAGCTTCACATCTAATCTGAACAATACCGTCCTCTCTGCTGATGTTGACCTCCAAACTGCTGGATTTATTTACTGGTATTCTGGTTGTTTCAGAGAAAGACTGTGAATCTATGGTTTCATTGTTTTTGAACCACTTGATGGTGAGATTTTGGACAGGAGCAGCGTTGAAGACGCCACACTGAAGTTCATGAGTTGTCATCTCGCTCAAAATCTGTAAAGTCTTTACAGACAGGAGGACCTCTGGGATTTCTGTGAAAACGGGATACATTTTTTTTAAAACATTACTGCTAAATATGCATAATTTGACTTTTTTATCTCTTCATTGCTTTGTAAATATGAAGTGCCATTTGTAACATAACACAGTCAAAAAATAACAAAATATTTTGGTTTATTTAATCTATCATAAAAAAAGTTATTTTTTCAGTCATATTTTCACCATATTATTCATACATCTATAAATGTCACAGTTTCAAATTAAAGATTTAGTTACCAAGCTAAATATTTAACTTACAAATTAAATACTTAACTTGCAAGTTAAATGTTTAGTTACCAAGCTAGATTTTTTGTTCCACACTAAATATTTAGTTAACAGACTAAATGTTTATGTCCAAACTAAATGTTTAATTTTCAAACTAAATATTTAACTTGTAAGTTAAATATATAGTTGGCAAAATAAATATTTATTTTGGAAATTACATTTTTGGTTTGGAAAATAAATATTTATGTCTGAGCTGTGTTTAGTTAATAAATTAAATATTTATTTTGGAAAATACATGTTTAGCATGGAAAATAAATATTTAGGGCCGAGCTAAATATTTTGTTAGCAAATTAAATACTTAGTTTAGGAGATAGGTTTTTAGCTTAGAAGTTAAATGTTTAGATTGGAAATTAACTCTTTAGCTTGGACAATAATTATTTAGTTTGGAAATTAAAAGTTTAGTTTTGAAAATAAATATTTAGCTAGGAAATAAAATATTGAATTTCCACCTAAATATTTAGTTCACTAACTAAATATTTAACTTTCAAGTTAAATATTAATATTATAAATAAGTTAAAAATTAATATTATAAATACATATTAATATAGCAGATATTATAAATCCATAACTTGCAAGTTAAATGTATAGTTTTTAAATTAAACATTTATCTTGGACATAAACATTTAGTTTGTAAACTAAATACTTCACGTGGAGCTAAATATTTAGCTTTTAAACTAAATATTTTACTTGCAAGTTAAGAATTTAATTTTTAAATTAAATAGTTAGTTTGAAACTATGACATTTATAAACGTATGAATGACATGGTGATAATTTGACTTTGAAAAAAAATGTTTTTCAATTATGAAAGGCTAAATAAACCAAAATACTGTATTGCTGTTAATTTTTGACTGTGTAACTTTACAAACAGCACCTCTGTTTACACTTACTGTAAACTATAATTTCAATCTCTTGGCTGCATTCAACAGACTCGTTCAGCTTTGTTTTGCACTCCCCGTTAGCATTCCAGTCCGTCACTGGTGCAACGATGGAAACGAAGCTGTCAAAACCTTCACTTTGAGCTTGATGTGTTCCTATTAGTAGGGTAATTTCCTCAGCATATTCTTCTGCAACGGAGCAGTTGACATGGATGTCTTCTCCGTATTCAGTTATGAGCACGGGAGGGTTCAGGATGAGAGGGTTCATCCAAGGAGGACATGTGTCATCTGCATCTGTAAAATAATCACGTAAAGCAGACTTTATTGTCCTCTGAGTGCACAAATTGATGAATAATGCCTCTAACTGAACAGTTTCATGTTGAAATGTTCATGAAGTTGGGGAAAAACAAGAGAGCAAGGACTGTTTTTTTGAAAACATTTAGCATTTCTAGTTAAAACTACGAATAAATTCAAAGCTTCTTTGAAAAAACGTTATCCAGCACCTTAGTTTGTCTAAGATTGTAGTTATGCTGAAAAATGACTGCCTATGTAAAGACACATTGTAAATAATCTGTGTAATCTCATGCAATACAGCAAGCTGTCACACTCAGAGTAAGTGTTGTGAACGACTCTCAGCTACTACCACCCTATACTTTAACCTCAATACAGTCTATGTCAAATTGACTGAGACAGTATTGTGTTGGCTGATATGGATTAGCTGTGATAACCATCTTAAACAGTATTGACTGCAAAGTCTAATCAATTGTATTGCCAATTTTCTCAAAGTTTCAACGCAATTTGTCCAGTAGTTCATGAGATATTTAATGTTACAGTTTAAGGCAAAGAGCTTGCATAAGTTTGTTACATCTAGTTCCTCGCATATTACCACAATACTGTATATCTTAAAAATTTTGAATTAGTCATTTTGTTTATTCTAAATTCACGTGAATGTGGCAGCCATCCATGTGTTGATTCCTAAAGTTAATGAGTTATAGAGGCTCATTGAATATTTCATAAAGGTTTTGTTAAAATCCATGCGGTGGTTCTTGAGCTATTTTGCTAAAAGACAGAGTTGACTTCATGGTTAATAGTAAAACTCCAATCAAAGATTTTGAGTTTAGAATATGTTCTGGGGATTAAGCTCAGCTACTACCACAACAAATGTCAGCTCCATTTCTGTAAAGATGAAAGAAGTTTTGTGTTTTTCAGGGTCACTTATCTGTAGTAAGTTGACTCTAAAGGTTAATTAGTTGTAACTACAGCCAATAATTACGTCCTTTAAGCTTCGTAAAAATTCAATCAGTGCTTCACAAGATATTTTTGCAGACACAAAGAAAAAAAATACTTGTCGGCTGTTGCTTTATTTATTGTTAGGGAGTTAAAAAATTTTTTTATAGGATATACATAAAAATATGCTATCTGATACATTTTAATTTATTGTTGTTGATGGTTTCTATGTATAATTAAAAAAATACAGAACGTTCATGTGTGTCTGACGGCCATCAAAGCTATATAAAGACTAGCATTAACAGGTTAAGTTGTATTTTGTAAAAGCGATCACCACACCCAGTTTCCATTTACACGCTCCTGTTTTTACACCGACTTCATATTCCCCTCCCACTTAGAATTACATTTTACTCATTTATTTCAATTTCTGTTCATAGGTTCGGTTTAAAATTCCATCAAAGATAACTTCTCAAAATACTGTAGTCATTTCCTGAATCATCATGTCTTTTTCTTCCTTTCATTTCACGGCACGTGTGTACTTGTCGAAACCAAAAGTGAGTAAAAACAAACAGTAAATCAAACAACCCCAACATCTCAGTAACCTGCGACCCTACCCCTAAAATCGAACAAACGTTCCAACGTTTATGATTCACAACTCGTCATTTCCACTCACCACACAGAGACAATGTGAGCAGAAGCGCCAGCATCTTGACAGGCAGCATCCTTAAGCAGCATGCAGGAGGAGGAGAGGTGGGAATCAGGAAGGCCCAGATGAGGTCCAGCTTTCTGACGGAACAAACTGGACCTTGGCCCAGATCTGGCGCTACAGATGATTCTGACAGTTACATAGGTAGTCAAAGAAAGCTAAAGGGGGAAAAAAGACGCCCAGGAAACAGGAAATCCTTTGTGGCGCAACTGTTGATGGTTATTCCTCCACCCATGCAGCCTTCTTCTGTGCAGCTGCTGATAGTATCCTTTCAAAACCTGGTGCACACCAGCTAAAAATGATGATTAGGAATACTTTACAAAGTGTAAAATAAGATACATTATTTGCAATGTCCGGTAATTAACAGGTTATTTACCGAATGGTTTCAAGTTTTGTGTTAATGTTTGGGGTACAGCGTGTAAAACCATAACTACGCCTATTTTTAATTTGCAAAAAAGAGCTGTAAGAATTATAACGAGAAAGCATTATTGTCATCCTTCTAGCATTTTCTTTTGTAAATTGAAATTACTTAAGTTTTATGATTTGGTAGACTATAATATTATTTTACTCGTGTATAAAGCTCAAAATTACTTACCGCCGTTGAACATTCAAACATTTTTTGTTAAAAGGAAAAGTTGTTATAATTTAAAGGGAATAGATATTTTTGTAAAGCCAAAGTATAGAACCTTAAGGGTCGGTCTACTACAACACAGGGAATAGGTCTATGGAATAATTTGGAAAATGATGTTTAAAAAAAAAAAAGTTAATTAATATTAAATGAATTCTAAATGGTGAATTTTGATTATTTATGTGTTTTGCTGTGTTATGTATTGTTTAAATTGATAGTTTGAATTGATTTTGTTAAGAAGGAGCAGATATGATAAGAAATTTTTCTTCTGCTTCCTTTCATTTAATATATTGATTTTTTTTAATTGTCTTTCTGTTTTAAAGTTGAAATAAATGAATAAATGAGAAGTTTAGATCTAAGCACGCATTTTATTTATAAAGCAGAAATACTGAAGACACTTGATGGAGCTTATATCTTCATTTTTATTTTCTGTCAGCCACATGCGTGTGTTTGTTTTTTCATTTGTTTTCCTTTATTTAACCCAATTTAAAATCAAGATCTCATTTGCAAGAGGGACCTGGGCAGCTATGTGGGTTTGATCATCATGGAAACTTTTTTCAGAGAGTAGGAACCTCCATGGAACTCCGCCCAATAGACTCCATCCTGGTAGCGGCTTCGATAATGTCCGCCTCGGTACCATACACCGTTCAGATTGGAGTGGGCGCACATGTGGTACCACCAGCCTCCTTTCTGGTAATGAGCACAGTTACCTGACAACAGAAGAGAAGAGACGGTCATGAACGTATAGTCATTCCAGAACATAGAGCTTTGGAGCAGGAGCAGACCCATGTAGCCGTCCTTGTCCCGGTCCAGAGTGGTGAAGGCCTTGTTGTTGTGCCATGACAGGGAGTCCCCTGCGTTGCCTTGGTACTGTCCCAAACGCAGGCGGTACCAATCGCTCTCTGGTTCTAAACGGAAGCTGTCATATTCTGCAGACACGTGCCGGCCCTGCCAGTCCTCCAGAGCCACCCGCAGCTTGTATTTAACTTGTTTCGTGAGCCTGTAGAGGTGTTCCAGACCGAGCCAGTACTCCCCGTTTAGGTTCCCAAAGCCTTGCTGCAACACACCGAAGCTCTAATTTACACCTGCTTTCTAAAAGTCTCTGGTTTCTGTACTGTGAAGTTTCTTTACAGCAGTTTTCAAAATTTACAAATAATTAAAAATAGGAGTCTGATATAAAAACTTGACAAGTAAAATTTACTAATAAACTAACAAATAAAATTTGCAGCTGGTTGACCCTTGAGTCATCCATTTATTAATACTGTGTCTTTCAGCTTTTAGGGAAAAACAAATGAGTTTTAATGGAAAACCAAGTTAACTTACCAAGCACATATTACGTGCCAGGTAGCCTGTAAGTAACTATGCACTTCATAATACCCTGTGGCCCTCATTGAAAACAGCACACACCAGGTAAGTGCCTATAAATACTAGATACATAATTAGAAGATCCAAGGTATGTTCCAGAAGTACTTGGTGTGCTACTGTAAATATGTACATGGCACATGCTAGCCAAGTACCATACCAGATAAGGACCAGGTACCTCTTCGCTAAGTACCAAGGATGTACCTGATACATGCACTGTAGGTGCGTAGTTTGTATGTCAACGGTAAATGGACTGCACTTATACAACGCTTTTCTACCTTATCAAGCTACTCAAAGCGCTTTACACTACAATCTGTGCCCTCATTTTCCCAACAGCACTCTGACATTTCTGTACAAAGAATAAACAGAGCTTTATCGCATTCATACACTGACGGGACACATCACAGGCAACAAGGGGTTCGGTGTCTTGCCCAGGGACACTTCGGCACGTGACTACTGGTGGAATTGAACCCCCAGCTCTTGCATTGGAGGACAACTGCTCTAACCACTCAGCCACAGCTGCCCTGTATGTACAGGGTAACCTAGAATTTCATAATACAACCCTGTCCCTGTAGCTTCAAGGTATAGAACCAGTACGTACCTGGCATAAACTCAGTAATTACCTTGTACTCTGTATGTGCTACTGTTGATAAGTACTGTACTTGGTAAGTTCCCAGTATGTATCAGGCACATTCCTAAGTAAAATATACAAAACCTGTACGTGCTAGTGTACAAGCCAGGTAAGTACCAAGTATGTACCAAGTATGTACCATGTGAAATCCTGTGAGTATTATGTACATATTTTGTACATGCTATTGCACGTATATGGATATGTAACTTGTTGGTACCCAGCCTTTTAAAATGTAATTATTTTCTCATTACTTTCATTATTGACCATATTCATCAATCATCATACATCCTCACATATTTTCTACTTCAGCTGTTGACCCCAGGTCCACATTCGATTTGTTTTCTGAACTTCAAAGATGAATGACGTCACCTTGTACTGCTCCCAGGACCTGAAGAAGTTAACCGATCCATCCTGTCTCCTCTGGATGACAGTCCACCCTCCCACGTCACCACTCTGCTCGCACCAGGCCTGCAGGAGGCGGTTAGTGTTGAGTGGGCGGAGCAGGTAGATCCCACTGGTGGTCTCACCTGAGTCCAGGACGTGTTGACAGTCCCGCCACGGCCCTGAACCAAGAAAACACGTGCCAGTACTGTAATGTGAAGACATAGCGTGCTTTTTTATGATTATTTTTTTTAATGCATAACGTTTAAATGCTGTTTGTTTCAAATGAATGGTAACAGTTTATAAAGTCGCCTTAACGTCCAGAAGGTCAAAGATGTTCTGCAGTTTCAGCTTATCTAGCTGGAGTAAAGGAATGTTTTTTTTTTCAGCTCATGTTCAGAAACTGTCCAGAAACAGGACCTGATAAAATGAACTTGGAGTGATGACGCCTAATGAGCTGCCACGGAAAACACTGTGACATGAGCTCCGTGTGGCTGCGCTTTAGGAAGTGATGATGAGTCATTTTGTGTCTCTGAATTTTATTTTATTTATTTTTTTTATTTTTTATCAAAGTAGGCAAGTTTCTGATTTTTGGAGACGTTTAAAACATTTGCAAACGTTGTGCTGTTTCATCACGACGCCTGTGAGCAGCTTTGACGTTGTTTAGGCCTTCCCAAGCAGATAAGCCTTCTACCAGCAGGTCGTCGACTCCGTCAGCTTCTGCTGCTTATCTGAGCTCTTAAATAACTGATAAAGATGAGAGAAGAAGAAAAAACGCAGTTTGGAATTTGGAGGCGCTACTTTAAAAATTTGTCCTACACTGAAGTACCTGGAGATTTTGTGACAGGGAAGCTCAGAAAAGGCTTGCTGGTCGGAGCATCCGGGGAATCTCCTGTTTTGTCTTGCGGGGATGAGGCAGCGCTTTGGTCCCTTTGAACGTCACTGATCATTTTGTTGGCTTCAGAGCTGTAATTATGACGCTCATTAGGCTGGCTGCTTGCTGGACCTGTCATCACCTGCACACACCAGAACACACACATCTTGTCCCTCTGAGCAAATGTTTCAGACATGAAGAGCACGTGTCTTACCTGAGAGCTGGAACCCCTGCACTGGCACTGCTTCTCCAGTTTGCTGATGAACTGGTTCTGTGAGCTTATCGTGGAGGTGAGGGCTCCATATTTCTTCTCCAGTTCCCTGTAATTACTGGACACCTGTAATGCCTGAGGTGTCCCACAGCAAACATGAAGATGAGCTGGTAGGAGATTTAGACGCAGCGTTCTGTGCTGTTCCTCACCTGCGTTGTAGCATTGAGCAGGAGGCTCTCCACCCGTTGCTGCTCCAAAGCCTGGTCCTTCTTGTGCACGACTTCCTGCAGCAGCTGGGCGTAGAGCTGGGCAATGCGAGAGTTCACGGTGTTGCTCTCTTGGCGAAGGGCTCTCACCTCCATGGTGAGAGACCCTTCCCGCTCCAGTTGGCGCTGGAGCTTGTCCAGCTGTTCCTGCTGATGTTTGAGCTGCGCCTGCAGCGCTGCCACATCAGAGCGGTTGGGCGAAGACGGCGGAGCGTTCAAACACAGAGCTCCTGTCAGTTTCTGCTGTGGAACGATGAAGGTGTAGGAGCAACGGCCTGCTTTAGAATCTGAAGCACGTGGTGACTGTGTGCCTCCGACCATCTGTCCTCCAACTTCTGGTGTGTTCATACACAGTAGAAGAAAAAGGCTTAGGCTTATTGTCAGTGATGAATCCATGAATCTCTCAAACACCTAAGGACACCAAAGGAATAATAAAAATATGTATTACATCATAGTTATCAGCAGAGGATAACAAGGTTCGACCATCCACAACATGATTCGACGTTTTTTTTTTTTAAGTCTCTTCACCAGATGTTCCTTTGAAAGTTGTGCACATTCCCACGTGCTGGAAACTTTGCAGGTCAACACTAAAGAGACACCAGTCAACACAAACCAGACAGAATCAACATGCCTCCAACTCACAATTAACAAAACCGCAAGACTCAAAGACAAAAAAGAGAAGACACATGACTTTTAAAAAACATAACTTTTTCTTTTAAATAATCTACTGGTAACCTTGAAATCTAATCCTATTTGTTGCAAAATATAACAATTATTACTGTGAGTTTGGGAAACATCAAAAAGTGAATAATATGTTTTAAATGACTAAACATTTTTTATGATTAAAGAAATGTTTAGAAATATATTTACCGTTGCAGATGCTGAATATCTTTGTTCCTTTTCCAGTGTTCAGCAGCAGCTCACAGCACCATAATAAATTAAATACATATTTTTCATACGGGAAACAGAGACACTTTCTTTCAGTCAGGTGAGCGACTGGGTTTGTGGAGGAGCTGCACTGCTCAGTTTCTGTCTCAGAATCTCCAGAAAAGAGAGACAGCTAATAACAAACTATCCCAGTGAGGTCTCCTCCCATGTGCTTGTTGTTTAGCTCTGCTGCTCACTGGAGGAATCTGGATATCTCCTCCCTTCTTCTTCTTCTTCTTCTCCACCCTGTGAGCCTGCAAAAACAACTGAACTTGTATATAATGTGATGTGGCTTCAGCTTCCATCAAATCTCTGACACACCTGTTAGATTTCTAGTCTCATTGAAAGTATTTTGAGGAAGTCAGTTTAGTTTAATTAGAAGAATTCAAGAGACATAATGATGAAATACGGGAATACTGTATATTCATTAATTCAACTATTATTTATACAGGTTAATCCCACTGAGCCTCGGGGACTCATTTACAAGAGCGACCTGAATTTTAACAAAAAAGTGATGACAACAATGGACAACGACAACAACAGTAGATATCAATAATAATAATGCGTACAAGTTTATTAAATTTTTATATGAATCAGTTTGAATACGAAGTATTTAAATCACTTAATCATGTGTGTTGCAGGTAAACAACTAAAACATGCAGGATAGTGTTCATTGAGGTTGGGAACCACAGTACTGTACTCTAAAGGATCAGGAAACAGCTGTTTGATGAAAACCTGTGGAGGATTAGTGACAGAAATGTAAACGGCAGAAGCAACCGGGTCTGGACATCATCTGGAACCAGATCCAGACTGTTCCGGAGAGCCACAAAGAATCAACAAGGTTCTCATGAACTCCACCTCTGAGAAGATCAGAAATTTTAACTGATTGTTTTCTGGAACTGAACTCAAGCTGGTTCTGGAGTCCGATCCTCAGAATTGAGATGTTCCCCCTACAGGTCAGAGGCGTTACTGCTAGTAGAAGTTCAATTCATTCAACCTTTGTTTACACAGGTTAGTCTCATTGAGTCACTTCAAGCTTCAGACTTTCACTTTTTCTATTAAAATCATTGTCTGTCATTGTTCGAATGTGGTGTTAAAAACAAACAAATCCACAGGTTCAAACTTCTCACAGGAAGAACCAGTAAAAATACTGTCATTATACAAACCGAGTCCGATCAGAGAGGAACCAATCAGCAGGCAGATCAGAGTCAGAGAATCTTTATTGTCATTTGCACCACATGTGGTACATGTGATGAAACAAAATGATGTACACAGGGTCCCAGTTACATCCAACAATAAAATCCAAAATAAAAAAAACATTACTAAGATCTAAGATGTGAACTAAGAAAAACACCAACTAAAAATACACTAAGCAATAATATCATAGAATAACATTACTCCAAACAGCAGCACGATCACCAGGGAGCGCTTCATTTTGACTTCAGTGCAGTTCACAGACTCATCAGTCAGACAGAAACACACAGATATAGTGCTAACTGTGACCTCTGACCCTAACCCAGAGGGGGGGCACCCAGGCTCGGTACAGCTTTGAACAAGCCCCCCCCACCCCCACGTGATGGGTTTGTTGCGTAAATGAGAAACGGAGGCAGCAGGTTACATGTTACAAATACTGTATATTTATTTTATTTACATTACAGTATTTACGTCCTTTCAATTCATCCCCAGGCGGGCGGAGGTGGCATCCGAGCCCCGGCTTCATGACCTTCCCGGTCGTGGTACCCGGCTTCTTCGACTTGCTTGTCATAGTCCCAGGCTTCTTCCCCTTGCCGGTCGGTGTCGCCGGCTCCTTCTTCCCGGTCGGGGGTGCCTTCTTCCCGGTCGGGGGTGCCTCGAGGGTGAGGCCGGAGGTCAGGGGGGGAGAAGGCTCTGTGTCCCTCAGAGCCCGGAGGAGCTTCACCGTCTTGTCCCTCCTCACGAACTCCAGCAGTACACGCTTAGCCTCGGCGCTCAGATCCCGGTGGTTGTTCCGCAGGTGCTTGTCCACAGGCGGCTGCGCTGTAGGAGCACGTCTCCACCGGGCAATGGGCGCCCCTCACATTCACCCAACCTCGTGCCAACAACAAGAGGAGTCTTCGCTCCTCCACGTTTTTCACGGAGTGTCCATGCTGGAAGTGCCGGGACACGGCAAAATATTCGTTGTCACAGAGGGGACAGGTGGGCGCCGTCGTACAGTTAGCCATAGCACTGCAGCGCATCTGAAAAAGACGGTGAAACGTCGGTAAACCGAGGCTCGAGGCTGGTGGCGAGTGTCTGACACTGCTACATTTAAACACAAACACACGGGAGTAAAAAAAAAAAAAAAAAAAAACTTTTACCTTTGCTGGGTCGTTTGGCGCGTCTGGCCGTGTTGTTTTCTGCCTCAAAATGGCTGCTCCGCTTCCCCTAATTCAGCTCCCTAACGTCAGTTTTCTGCCCTCTGGTGGTCTGAAAAATATTGCAGGGAGGAAAAGCTACATCAGCTCGGAACTAACCAACTCAATTTGAGAAACACGGACCTATTAATGTGTTACACCGAGAGAGTGCCATGTGGAAGAATGTGAGATGAGCGGTTTCCCGTTTTACTGTAGTTGTTACCTATATTTTGCCGAAACAATGAACATAACCTAATTTAACTTAAGTGTACTTTCGCAAAATTTATTGCGAGTTTTTAAAGAAATTTGTCAGCTTTGCGTCGAGTTAAATCATGGGGAAATCAAAGGTGAGTGCGCTTAGCCTCCGCTTCTTGTTAGCTAATGGCTAATCAACGAAAACTAGACAAATTTATTTAATACTGCATTGTTTGATTTTAATATCTAAACTCAAATGATTATGTTGCTGAAAAATAGTCTACAATGTTGTAGACCGTAAAGTTAGCATTGCTACATCCGCCAACGTTAAACTAGCTTAGCTTGTGCTAGCTTAGCATCATTGAGAAGTCTGTTTAACGAACGCATTGGTTGTATTTTGGTTGTGTTAGACCAAGACCCAGAAGAAAGCCCGAGAAGAAGCGCACCAGGCGGCAGAGCATGCTTACAGATCTGTGCCCCACTCTTTCGTCTTTCACCGGGGTCAGATTGGGAAAAACGTCGGTCAGCTGGTCATGGACATGCGGAGAGTCATGCAGCCCTTCACCGCAGAGTCTCTGAAGGTCTGTTCGTCCCTGTCAGCTGGAAAACATCTGTCTGCAACTTCTGGGAGATACTTATTTTAAAACTCTGGATTTGACGTGAACATGTTCAGCAGGCGACCTAAAACATTCATTACTCTTAAGTTCTGAGATTCATTCATTCATCCTTTATTTAGGCAGGTTAATCCCATCGAGCCTCGAGGACTCATGTACAAGAGAGACCTGGCAACAAACTAAGGATGATGACAACAGCAACAGTAGATTGTCCTTGGACAATCAACACTAGACAATTAAAAGAGAGAAATACAGTTGTTGTTTTTTTTTAACAAGTTAAAACAAAGATGTCAAAGTAGCAAAACAGATAGACCATAAGGCAAATGTAGTAAATCAAAAACAGATACTGTACTTGAATATTTATTAAACATCCACTCATCAGTACTGTTTTTTTTTTTTTTTTTTTTTAAACCTAGGTTCGAAAAAAGAACGTCCTTAAAGATTTTGTATCAGTAGCAGGACCGCTGGGAGTGACACACTTTATCATCTTTGGTAAAACTCCCAACAGTGTCACCATGGTGAGACCATCAACTCCAAAACACGTAGTGTTTTTTCCTTTCTATTCCGTTTATGCTATTTCTAATCCAACTGTCTGTTTCTTGTCGTTACAGAGAGTTTCTCGACTTCCCAAAGGTCCCATGCTTTATTTCAAAGTCCTTAAGGTAAATATTTTAATACACCAGCAAAGCTAGTTTGATAAAATGATGGGTTCAGGTGATGAAATGTAAATATTTGATTGTTATGTGATATTTTCCAAAGTAAACGCGCTGATGCACCCATACCATTACAATACATGCACTTAATGTTTTCTCCACTTTTTATTAAAAAATAATAATTTGTTTTTTTTCCTCCAGTATTCTCTCGTCAAAGACGTGATTTCGTCTCTGAAGAAGTACAGGATGCACGAGCAGCAGTTCACACACCATCCACTACTTATCCTCAGCAACTTTGGAATGGATGGCATGCACGTCAAACTGATGGCCACCATGTTCCAGCACATGTTTCCTTCAATAAACGTTCAAAGGGTATCTGTAGTAAAACTTGTTTTTTTTGTTGTTGTTGTTTTTTTGGTTACATTGTAATTCAAGATGAAAAACCTTGCAGACAGGATGAAAGTATAGTCTTCTGAAAAAGTGTGAAGATTTTTCATAAGTAAACGCTTTCTGATATCTTGGTTTTTCAAAAAGAAACTGGTTGAACGCAGTGCAAGCTTTTCTCTGAGTTGAACTGATCATTTTTGTCTCCTGTTCAGGTTAACCTAAACGACATCAAGAGGTGTGTGCTGCTCCATTTCAACCCAGAGTCCCAAGAAATACAATTTCGACATTAGTAAGTGATAATTTAATATTATCTTTGTGCCATAAAGTTAAACGTTTATGCAGCTGCATTGCTGATGTGAAGCTGCTTTGTGTTCTGTATCTGGGTAAATAAAATTATAGAAATAATTCTGTGGAGTGATGGGCTCAGATGATGATAGACTCTTGACTTGATTGTTTCGTGATGTACGTCCAAAGTAAACGCACTGATGAGCCTCTTCTCATTGAAACCCGGTGTCGTCCGTTTGCTTCCTGTCAGATTTTTTTTTTCATTCAACCTTTATTTAAGCTGGTTAATCCCATTGAGCCTCGAGGACTCATTTACAAGAGAGACCTTACTAAAGTGGTCGTGTTTCTAACCTGCAGCAGCCTGAAGGTTGTTCCTGTCGGCATGAGCCGAGGCGTAAAGAAGCTGATGCTGGAGAGGTTCCCCAACATGAACAAGTTTGAGGACATCAGTGAGCTGCTGATGAAGTAAGGTTCACTTTTGCTGAAATGACAAAATTATTTTGTGAAAGTACTCATTGCAAAAGTATGAGTGGCAGTGGTGGCACAGAGGTTAAGAAAGGTGAGCTTGTGATCGGAAGATTGCCAGTTCAAGCCCCGGGACGACAACATCAAAAATGTGGGTGAGATAAGTGAAGCGGTCACACTTGTCTCCACCCTCATCTGCCCCACTCTGGGCCCTTGAGCAAGGCCCTTAACCCACAGCATCTTCTCCCCCGAGAACCCTAGATAGCAGCTCTCTGCTCCACACAGAGGGCTGTGGTAGCTCGGTGGTTGTGTCAGGAAGGGCATCCGGCGTAAAAACAATTGCCAAGTCTTTGTGCGACAAGTTCGCTGTGGTGACCCCTAACGAAGGGAGAAGCCGAAAGAAGAAGAAGAAAAAAAGAATATAATAAAACGTGATTTTCAGTCGTATCAAAGTGACACGTTCTGATCTACGTGCGTTTTAAATCGTTGAATGACCGAGGTGTAATTATCTTTGCAGTGAGGAAATGTAAAAAAAAAAAAAGTGTTTGTAAGGACAAGATTCACTGAAAAAATATTGTTCATAACTTTGAAAATCACATCACAACATTTTATTTATAAAGCGTTTAAAAACAGCAACAATAAACTCATGCAGGGTCGAAAGCCAGGGAACAAAAGTGAGTTTTTAAACATTAATTAAATTAAAAATCAGATACGGAACTGTTCCATGTCCTGAGCAGTTTGGTCAGGATTTTTATTTTTGTATATGTTTTCTCTGAAACTGACGTATTTTATTTATCTTGTACTTTGTAAGAACTCGGTCAAATGGTTTGAATTCCTTCAGACTTATTTATTTTAAACACGTTTGTTGGACATGTTTGTCCTGGTTGCATCAGCAGCAGCAGAGGCTGTTGGGTTTTATTTGTAAGAGGTGGGTGTGATGGAGATAAACGACCACGAGGTTCTGCAAGAGATAAAATGCCAAAGCAGTTTAACCCCCTCAGCGCCTCCTGCTCCTTTTACTAAATCAAACGTTCCCTGTCAGAGTGAAGCAGTGAAAATGAAACAGATGTTAAAAGCACATTCTGAGGCACAAGTTTTTATGTGTACCATCAAGACAAGAGCAGCTCAGAGATAAAGAAGAAACGTTGACTGAAGAGAGATTTAAAAATCTGCTTTACTCAGACAGATGTTTTATATGTTATGTGAAGGAAAAATATCAGCATCATCGTGATTGTAATTTTGGTCTTGAACCAGAAAAGGAGAGTAATCATGTAACTGTGTGTTTGATAGCCTGCCTGTCAGTCGCACACCTCGTGAAGCAGCGGATGGATTTTAATCACTGAAAATGGCCGCCTTAGCTAATCTAACTTTGCAAACACACAAAAAAGATTTTGGGTTGATGAGAAAAAAAAAACAGACTCTGCACTTTAAAGTCTAACATCAGAGCTGCCACGTTCACTCAGGTCAAACCAAACAGAATGAACGTTTTCTGAACATCAGACCATCGTCAGCGTAACAGAATATGAAACAGTCGATATATTTAGTACTTCTGTGGAGTTTCTGTGTTTTTGTACTCCTCCCTGTGTGTTCTCTTCCTCGTTCAGCTCCTGTCTCACTTGTCTGTAATCCCAATCACCCCAGGTGTTTCTCATTCTGTATTGTCAGTGTTCCCGTGTGAAGTCAGCGTCTTGTCCTTCCTCCTTTGTTCAAGCATTATCCTTCATGTTCTGTGTCTGCTCCGCTTGTCTTCTCCTCCCCAAACATAAGTTGGTGCTGCTCCATCACCACTTTGTTTTTGTTACTGTAAAAAAATAAAAGTAATTATTATTTTCACTCCTGAGTCTCCTGCCTCGACCTGCACGTGCACAGTTCAACTTTTAAACAGCAGATCATGTCGACTGCAGACCTGCATCCTTGGCCTGCTTGTGACTAACTGAAGGACTGAAGCTGAAAAAAAAGATGTTTGTTAAACTTGGATAAAATCAATGAATTTGCCTAAAATATTGTCTTAATTCCATGAAACTCACGTTTTAAATGTAACTAAAGAAAAAGCCATCAAGACAAAAATAAATAAATAAAATAAATTAACTTTAAACTGCTACAACTTTTAGACATTGTCTTTCTACTTTTAACCATAGTGTTTTACAGCTTTTAGCTAGTGTTTAGGTTTTTTTTATTTTTATTTTTTTACCTTTAACAAGTCTTGCGCAGTTTTATTGTGAAACACTGCAGCGCAATATTAGCTTTATCAAAGTGTCCACCTCTGCAGCTTTACTCAGGAGACGGGATTTTTTTTATTTTTAACTTGTCACTGATAAAATCACAAACTTGTTGTTTACAGTCAACTTTTATTTTGCTGAGCATAAAAAAGTTATTTTTGAAAAATCCTGTTTGAAATGCAGCAAGACGAACATCTGCAAACAACAGCTCTCGTGTCAGAATCCAGGATCAGGTTTGCTTCTCCGGGTTGTTTGTGGCGTCTGATCAAACCCCCTGAAGCTGAATCTTTCTCCTCAAACAGGTTTTTCATCTGAACACCTCCTCTGGATTCATGTCCGTCCCTCCCACAGTTATTTTCCCACGGGAGTGAGCCAAATCCAGCAAGACAGTTAGCAAATCCCTCCTTTCACAGGAACAACTTTCTATTGTGATGCAATTGTTAAACACGGTGATGCAGCACAAGGAAAACCATAAGAATGGAAGAAACAAATGAAAACGTGTGTTTTTGTGAGATGACATCATTTTTATTGAGAAATATTCAAATTCAAACGTTCTCTTTTGGGCATGTTGCTGTTGACTAAACTCAATGCAAATCCCACAGAAACATCATTTAACCTGAACAAAGCCTGTTTATTTGTTGACGTGTCAGTTTCCAGATGTTCTGCAGAGCTCCTCGGCCGGGCGATGAGTCAGAAGAAGGGCTTTGTGCACATCTTGTGCACAAACCATCGACCAAGGTCGAACTGATAAAACGTGGCCAACAGTTTCCTCACAAGCGAAAGTCATTTGTCTTTTCAGCTGTGAGTCAAAAACACTGCTTTTGATGGGTGGTTGTAGTTAAAGTTATCTCTTCGGCGTTGTGTCTTTTATGGCTTCATTCCTTTATTGAAGCTTAATTATTACTTTGCTTGTGTTAATACAGGATCATGATGTTGTTGAAATCCAGAATATGCTGCAATGGGAACAGGTGTACGGCTCTATTCGTGACAACGAATTGAAAATGAATGCACCTGAACGCCTCGTGGTGGATTCTCTGTGGGTTCCTGAGTTCTGGGCGGCACCATTGAGCAGCTGTGGTCCGTTTCCTCTGAGCTCCAGAGGTGTAAGAGCCTGTGGAAGTGGTCCTCTCCCTGCTGGATTAGAAACCAGTCTGTATTGTTGTCGGCCTCCTAGAGTTTCTCCGAATGAAAGTTTATACTTACCTGTTTTCTAGAACCTTCCTCACTTAGATCAAATCCTGGATTACCTGTTTTCCTCCTCTACCTCACTTTCTTCCTCCTTTTCCAGATCCTCCCAGTGCCTCCTGTAAATTCATTCAACCTTTATTTAGGCAGGTTAATCTCATTGAGCCTCGAGGACTCATTTACAAGAGAGACCTGGCTA
>JARVLU010000380.1:21544345-21556422 GCA_031762415.1 Simpsonichthys santanae
TATACTGTATATATATATATACAGTATATATATAGTATATATACTGTATATATATATCTATATACTGTATATACATATATATATAGTATATGTGTATACTGTATATATACAGTACTGTGTGTGTGTGTGTGTGTGTGTGTGTGTGTGTGTGTGTGTGTGTGTGTGTGTGTGTGTGTCCAGTCTTCACCACTGCTGAAGTGATTTGGAATGTTGATTGTAGCCTTCACATCAAGTCTGTTGGCATTAGTTTTCTCTAGCTTCCTCTCCTATTGAATTAATATTAAAAGATGAAACAATAGTTTAATTGTGAAATTTTTAAATAACAATAATTACAAATAAAATCTAACACTGCAACGTAGCTAAATCCACAATAATTGTCATATGTACAATAAAATCGAAGATAATTGGAGCCAAAATCATTATCTTATTTCGAAAAGTAACAAGTTGTCGTACTTTTATTGCGAAATTTAAGTCCCGGAAGTGCACCGCCAGGGTAGCGCTAGTTCTCACGAAGCTAGGCTAACTGAGAGGATGCCGTCGATGGATTTTGACGAGTAAGTGTCATTAGAAAACTTAAATAATTTATTTTTACGGTGACTGTATTTTACTGTTGGGATGATAAACTTCCGTGTTTACCTTTCAGCTCCAAGCCCAGCTGGGCTGACCAAGTGGAAGAGGAAGTAGATGAAGGTAGTTAGCATTTTTAGCTCTGCTAGCTATGTGTTGGTGAAAAAGGGAGGCCGATTTCCACTCCCACGTGGTTGAACGGCATTAACGACTTGCGAAACCGTACAAGTTTGCTGGATTGAACAAGCATCTTTCCATTGTTGTCTCCCGTGTTGCATGAATAAAATAGACAACGTTAAGAAAACCTCGTTTGGTTGACTCTTCGATAGTGACGTCAGCAACGTCTCGCGAAAACCGCTAAATACCATGTTGATTGCACGTGATAAATCAAACTTTACTATTTAAAACCTGTCACTTAACTGTCATTTGTGTTCTGTGTAAAGTCAAAGCAGTAGATTTTAAACTATCTGATGATACATTTATTAGATAAACACAAACCATGCTTAAATCATTAAAAAAAAAATTAATGTTATTTCCTTGTAATTATCAATTATGTTTCCCGGATATATGTTTTGTTTTGTATAAAAGCTTGCATTTTGTTGTCACAGGCACATTACCATCTCCCAAAGAGACCATCAAGGGAAACATAAAAACACTCACGGAATATAAAATAGATGAGGATGGTAAAAAGTTCAAGGTAACAGTTTTACAAAGTTATGTTGTAGCAATGGAGCTGGTTGAGTTGTTGTTTAAATAGCTGGATTTAATAAGTGTAAAACAGGCTTTTAGATTATTTTCTGCTGCATACCGCCAGAATTAAAATATATTTTGTTTTGCAAAGTAATCTTCACCAGCAGACAGCGTTTTGCAAATTGTAACTCAATTTCTGGTTAGCAACAAATCCAATGCTGCTGTTTTGTGGTATTGTAGCAGTTTTTGTATTCCAAAAGTAAACAGATGTTATCTTCTGAAATATTCAATATAAATCACACTTTTTTTGTTTAGATTGTTCGGACCTTCAAGATTGAGACGAGGAAAGCCTCAAAAGCTGTTGCCAGAAGGAAGGTTTGTTTTCAAATTGAAATAAGTCAGGAGCATTCACTTATTTAATGAACAACTCTTTGAGTTAAGTTAAATGTCCTGTAATGTCTGACACTCGTTTCAGAACTGGAAGAAGTTTGGAAACTCTGAGTTTGACGCTCCAGGCCCTAATGTTGCTACCACCACAGTCAGCGACGACGTCTTCATGACTTTCATCTCCAGCAAAGAGGTGAGAATATGTTGTCTGCACCCCCACCCCCCCATTCCCTGTTGATCTTATTAGTTTTTTTTTTTTTTTTTTGCACAATATCTCCAGAATTGTCCTGCACATTTGAATTATCACCCCCACCTCCTAAATACTGTAATTTCTAAAATCATGTCAAGTTGCTAATCTTTTTATTTATTTTTCAGGACCTGAATGCTCAAGATCAGGATGAGGATCCCATGAACAAACTTAAAGGACAGAAGATTGTGTCTTGTCGAATTTGCAAAGGCGACCATTGGACAACCCGCTGTCCATACAAGGACACACTGGGTCCCATGCAGAAGGAGCTGGCTGAGCAGCTTGGCCTTACCACTGGGGACAAGGACAAGCCTGCCGGTTCTGGTATCATCAGCTGACAACTATATACCAATTGTTGGACAGTTTGTACTGCTCTTTTCTTCCTTGAGTTGTAATAATGAAATATTGCTTGCTCTTTTCGTCTTTTCTTAGCTGAACCAGAGCCTGTGCAACCAGCACAAAGCAAAACCGGGAAGTATGTACCTCCGAGCCTGAGAGATGGAGGCACGCGAAGAGGGGAGTCCATGCAGCCTAACCGCAGAGGTATGTTTGTGTAGGTACTAAAACTGCATGATTTTATTTACCGGTATTTATTTTTTGTCAGTGTGCAACATTTAGAGTGTTGTGGTTGAAATGGTAAATTCTTGCACCTAACAGCTGATGACAATGCCACCATCCGAGTGACCAACCTGTCTGAGGACACCCGTGAGACAGACTTGCAGGAGCTTTTCAGACCTTTTGGGTCAATCTCAAGGATCTATCTGGCGAAGGACAAGAACACGGGACAGTCAAAGGTTAGCCCTCATCTTACCAAGACCTGCTGAGTGGAATTACTAAAGCTAATGTAGTGGTAATGTGTTCTGTACGTCATTTTAATGCCACTATTTACTGTTTTGCACTAACAAACGTTATAATATCCAGAAACCTCTTGGTCTCATTCACTGTTTTTTGTCCTTCAGGGATTTGCCTTCATCAGTTTCCACCGTCGGGAGGATGCAGCCCGAGCCATTGCAGGCGTGTCAGGATTTGGATATGATCATCTTATTCTCAATGTTGAATGGGCCAAGTAAGTTAGTCGTCATCGTTGTCAGGTACATGATCAATATGTCGTCTTGTTCTAACAAAACTTTACGTCTCTTTACAGACCGTCAAACAACTGAGGAAGTCTTCAGAATAATTTCAGGAAGATGCCAGATTTTATTGTGATAAAATGTGGTTGTTACCTAAATAAAGATGATAAATTCAGTTTCTTGTTTACTCCTTGGGTGTTGGCATAAACTGAAAGTTATTTTTGTTGTGCTACATTAACATTCACAGTACTTTCTCCAGACACAATTAGGACCACAAGCCTCTTCACTATTTATCAGTTAGAATCTTGATGGATGGCGGAGTAGACGTGTCCAGCATGAGCTCCACCTGATTTTTGATTCTACCTCACCCAATTGTTTTTGAGCCGATATCCTTTCGTTCCACAGTGTATGGAAACAAAATGGGGAAAAAAGCGCAAGGGACTTGAATCTGAAAAATATTTTTGTGACGATTTGGCCGAAAAGGATGAAGGTGCTGATGTCATGTTTAATGCTGGTTCTATGGCAGCCAGCACAGGTGCGTCGGCTTCAGCCACTAACGAAGCAGTTTTAACTGCAATACACATGAACAGTGCCATGGATGTGAGATTTGATGAGTTTAAAGGGTCCCTTTACAACATTATCAAATGGTGATTGTCTGCCACTAAAGAGGCTGTGGGATCACTGGAGAGCCTTGCTTCAATGTGTGCGTCACAGCAGGCTAAATTGGATGATCTCATTCTGGCCGGGAAAACATCTGCATTGTTGGAATAAGAGAAAAGTCAGAGAATGTCAGACCCTCGGAGTTTGTTGCCAAGCTGCTGCCTGAACTGCCAGGGCAGGAGCATTTTGATCCACCACTGGATGTGGACCGTGCACATCTCAGCGCGGGGTCGGCTAAGGATGTGAAGATGCGAGCGATCGTTGCTAGGCTGCTGCACCGGTTCCAAACCAAGGAGTTGGTGTTGAGGCTGGCGAGGGAGAGGGCTCCGGTGATGCACGAGGGGCGCCCGGTGTTCATCTTTCCTGACCTGACAGCAGTTATTATGAAGCACATGTCTTTCCAGCAGATCAGGGAGAAGTGCAGAGCCAAGAAGATATGGCTTCAGACATCCAGTCAGGTTCATGGTGACAACACTGGCGTGTTTGACACTCCAGCTGATGCTGAAATGACTCGGAAGGCTCGGGACTGGAACACTGATGGGAACAGGTTCGACTTTATGATTACATCATCAGCAGAACGTTATCTACATTGTGAACAGGGTGAGGTCAAATTGTTAAAAAAGTACTGTATAAGAATTTTTTTTTTTCAAAGTCATATTTTCACCATGTTATTCATACATTTACAAGTACTGTATAAATGTCATAGTGCACAACAAAATATTTAATTTACAGTCTGAATGTTTAGTTATAAATTAAACATTTATTTACACTACTTTGCAAATACAGTATTTAATTTCCAAATTAAATAATTTCTAATCTAAACATTTAATTCCTAAATATTTAATTTGCTAACTAAATATTTCGCTAGGACCTGAATATATATTTTACAAACCAAACATTTAATTTCCAAAATACTGTATAGCTGTATATTTAATTTGCCAACTATACATTTATCACCGTCCTAAATATTTAACTTGCTAGCTAAATGTTTAACTTAAATTATATATATTTAAGTCAGAGCTAAATATTTAGTTAATCTACAGTTGTACTTCTCCAAACTAGTGGAATTTTGAATGAGTGTACAGGGGCGGCTGTTAAGTCCATGCCCTCATTTAGCACTACGTTACCCATGATGCACTTGTTTGTAGCTCCTCTCTCGTGGCTTGGGAAGTTTATTTGTGCTTCGGTGCGCATGTGAGGTCTAGTTTAATACGAATTGTGATAGTTATGTATCTTTTTTTTGTGTGCATGTCTGTGTATTTTGTTGTTGTTTTTGGTTTGGCAGAACTTTGTAATGTTTTCTGGTTGAAATAAAGTTTATTTAAAAAAAAAAAAAAAAAGCTTCCACGGATCAGACTTGCTATCCACTGCCAGTTCTGATGATGTAGCCATTTCTTTTTCTGCCTGAAATTCGTGTTTACATCAGTTATTAGCCCAGGTAATGAAATTATCCTCGTTTTCATCAAACTACTGTTACCGCAAGGGCTTACTTAAGATGACATCTCAAGTTCTGTATTACACTTTGGCAAATATTTAGTGATTATTATAGCAAATGTGATATTTACCGTTCATTTCACTTTTCTGACATTTTCTTGTCATGTGCACGTTATTGCGTTTGTTTTACTGCCCTCTAGCGGATTCTATCTGGTACTGCAGGCTAATTTCATACTGCATCCATGTACAACTTTAAATTACCAAGATGGTTAATATACACTTTTGTTTCTTTGTTTCAGGTAACTACACACATTCACATAGATGCACATCTGTACCCTCATCGCCCATGTACCTGCTATTTCCTCAACTGCACCGTTGGATCTGGCTTATTCCTTCTGACCGAGGAAGATTCAGTTGAGCAAAGAGCAATTTGCATGTGCTAGACACAGTGTCTTAGTCAATACGTCGTGAAAGATAATCTGTGAAAAGATTGAGGTCTTGGTCTCGACTTGAGTCTGAGACCCCAAAAGTTTTGGTCTCTTCTCGGTAAACTCTGGTTTTGGTCTTGACTGCAACACTAAACCTACCTTTAGGACTTAAAACGGAAGTCTTGAACACATTTTTTTTTAAGGTCTAAAGTTGAGAATGATTTTAAGTCTTTTTAAACCTTTTATATAGATGAACATGCAAAAGCTTTTTATATACGTCTTATACAGTACCAGCTTAAAGTTAGAAAACATGTTAAAAAGGTTAATTTCACTGTGCGCCTGTGACCAACTCAACTCAGTGACTACCAGTAGATTTTTTTTTACTTCAATAGAGGCCATTTATAGAAGTTTTAAGTTTACAATTTCATCAGATCTTTATTTGAAACCTTACATATAAAACTACATAAAATTTGTTCCATGTTAAACATTTGAACAGCATGATTAAAAGCACAGTGAAAACTCAACATGGAATGGTTACTACATGGAACACGGTGGTCACTTAGTGACAGCGGACAGCCAACGCATTTAAAAAACAAAAACAAAAAATCCCCAACAGGATTTCTAGAAGTGATTTTTGCTGGAACAGGTTTACTCAGAGACTTCCATCTTTTCCTGTTTGATGTTCTCTGCAGAGAAAAAGAACACGTTTAGATCAAACTCATTACGAAACGTCAATTAGGAAAAAGCCTAAATAATATAAAGCACCTGCTGCTTGTTCTTCCTTCATCCTCTCTAGGACACATTTCTTAAGCTCTAGCCCGATGGCTCTGGACAGCGGAGGAGGAACTGCATTTCCAACCTGCGAAACAGCAACAACTATTTGATTAAACAGAGAAACTGCATTCAAATAAATCAAAACGCGTCAGTTCAACTAGTTTCGCGTTAATCTGATGAACTGCATTTTACCTGTCTGTGTTTGTCCAGGATGTTTCCAAAGAAGCGGTAGGTGTCGGGGAACCCCTGAGAGCGTGCACACTCCCTCACACTGACCACTCTGTGCTGCTCGGGGTGCAGAACACGGCCCTGAAATTAAACGTTCGAGTGAACATCCAAAAATGGATCATGAGAATCCCCACAAAAACATCCTCTGCTGCATATTAAAATATTTAATATTAAACATTTCTCCTGATGAACAGCTGAATATGAGATTCTAAAAAGTTTCCCACAGCTCATGCACCTGTTTTCCCATGGGCTCAGGGTTGGTGACGGTGGTGCTGAAGAAGCCGTCCCACTCCAGCCTGCCGTACAGTCCGGCCCAGTGATTGTGGCGGTTCCCCGTGTGGGGCAGACACCAGGGAATCAGGGTGTTAAACTGTCTGTCTGCAGAGTCGCAAGGCTTCCCTAAAAACGTACAAATCACAAGATCTATGTCCAATCTGTAGCTCCGCCTTCTCCATCAACCCAGTGACGGCAGCCGTGCGTACCTCCTGCGCAAGTGCAGACGCCTCTGAGCGCGCCCGTGCCGCTGCGGCCGTTCTTTTTATCGTGATGCGTGTAGCGCAGCTTCTTGGTCAGGTTGCCGTCTTTCATTCGGATCTCGAGGTTGGGCAGGTCTCTCCAATCAGAGCCCGGAGCCAGAGGGACGTGACGCATTCTGGCCTCGACCAGAGCGCTCATGTCCTGAAAACAGAAACCATGATAAAAAAAATAAATAAAAAAAAGATCTATTTACCCATGTGATTAAATCATTTAAAACCACGGGACACATTTTATTAAAAAACTTTCAGGAAATAATCTGCAGCTGTACCTTAAAAACTGATTAACCTTCAGAGGCAACCCAATCCTTGATGGGTGCCAGAGAGCTACTACTCTAATTTACGTGTAGGCCTGTCACAATAACAAATTTTTCTGGGCGATTAATCTTCTCAGAAAGTATTGCGATAAACGATAATATTGTTTGAAATTTAACAATTGTCAAATTTTAGAAGAAATGTTGATTTGTTTGGGTGTAGTACCATGTTTGACCACCTGATGGCAGTATAAGACTTTGAACCAAAGGATGGTTAGTTGAGCAGCATGTCTAAGAAAAATGGGAGGGAGGGCCCTTGACGTGACATGGTGGCATGGCGGTCACTCGGTGGTTTGAGCTCTTTAGCATAGCATTTGTCACACAAAGCTTTCAATAAACAAATAAATAAATGGAAAAAAAACAAAAAAAAAACAACAGTAAACGAGTTCTCAGCTTCTTTTTGCAGATGAGAAACAACATTTTACATCCGTGAATTTTGGAGGTCAACAAGACGGAGGTTTATTCCCGAGGACAGCCTGTTAGCTTAGCTTCTCATTTTAGCTGCTTTTAATGATCCAAAAACGCCATTTTGGACAATTAAAACATATTTTAAAGCGAAAAGGAGGGGTCAGTGAAAAGCACTGGAGCCGTGTCTCAGAAAGAGAGAGACACGAAGAAACGATAACGCCGGTCAATTAAAATGAGGTCGATAATTTTCATTCATCATGAGATTACAGTAAATGATTTATCGCAACAGGCCTATTTATGAGTTTCTTCAAGGAACGGGAGACCAGTAATAATTTTGTAGTAGCTGCAGCACAATGCCAGCTCACCTTGCAGATGTGGTCTCTGAGGATTGGCTGATACTGTGTGCCTCTGATCTGCCTCTGGAACCAAGACTGAGGTTCCCCGTTGTAGGAAATCTCCAAAGCTGCAGCACCGTTGCAAATCTCTGGCAGATCAGACATGGAGTCTCTCACTGTGATGGTTCTGTAGATTCCACCATTACCTCTGTTGCAAGACAGAAAATTCAGTGCAAATGTATTGCAAGGTTGTGTTTTTTTTGGTTTGCAAAGATTACCGTGTGACATTGCTGACATATTTCTTTTCGTCCACTACCACGCTCAGCTGGCAGGCTCTGGGAGCAAATACGTGGAGCGGTTCAGGGAAGCGGGGCAGCTTCTCACCCGGAGCAGCAGCCAGGACGATTGCCCTGCGGCGGGTTTGGGCGACGCCGTACTGACCGGCCTGAAGAGCAGAGCAGAGCACCTTAGAAATCTGGTGTGGCTTCATCGTTGCAGCTTCACACAGAAAAAAAAAGTCCAGACTCACCTGCAGGACCCCGAACGTGCACTGGTAACCCATTCGCACAAGACAGCGTAAAGTCAGCTTCAGGACCATGGAGTTTTTGAACGAAACGAAGTTCCTTACGTTCTCGAGCAGGAAAAACTTTGGTCTGTAGTAGTCGCAGTAACTGAAAGGAAGACGTGATATTTAAAGCGCAGCTTCAAACTGTGTGAAGAATCAGCAGCGTCGGCTCTTAGTGGCACACCCACCTCAAATATGAGACCACAAGAGAGTTCTTGAATTTGGAATAAGTTCGAGAATTGAAGCGATTCATGCCACTGAAACCCTGACATGGAGGTCCGCCACACAGCATTTCCACATCTCCCTTCTGCGGCAGCTTCTGGCCAAGAGAGTTGGTCTTCTCTCCTGACATGACTAACTTCAGCAAGACGTTGCAGTCCTCTGTGAACACTGTGGTGCCGGGGTTGTTGAGCCTGAAGGCCTGCGCTGCAGGTTCCCACATCTCTATAGCCCAGAGGGTCTCAGAGATGCCTGAAGACAACGAGCAGTTAGCTCTTAAAGCGCCGCCTCAGTGCGTTTGGAAACACTGTGCGGTCGAAGACGTACTTACCCGCCTGGTGGAAGCCTTCAGAAAGTCCACCGCAGCCAGAGAACACATCCAGAGTGCGATATTTGGCCACTTTAAGCGGCTCTATCGGAGAGTCCTGTGTTTCCTGCACAGCTTTTCCTTTGCCTTTACCTGATGAGAATACCAACCACATACCTCTGAGTTAAGATCAAATTAATGGTAACAAAAAAAATAATAATTCTGCATAGAACGTTTATAAACAAACCTTTTCCTTTGCCCTTTCCTTTCCCTTTATTAACGGAAGAGCGGGCATAATTTGGAGGATCTTCAAAGCTCTTTGATTTGGCGTTGTAAGCCTGCGGGAGAAAAAGGCACAACATTAAATCTACTGATGATTTTATTCAAGAACACAAAGCTGATCCGGCGCAAACGCACAAACTACATGTTGACAACAATCGTCACACTAACTGCATTTTATAGCTTCCCGTATTTTTCGGCCTATAAGCCTTTTTTTTTTTGTTGTTGTTGTTTTTTCATAACTTGCATGGTATGCAACTTATGGATTTCCCCCTCCATATTTATAAACCAATTTTTGGCTGAGATATGACCGTTTTCATTCATTCTGACTGAAAATAATGAACACTACCATTTTCAACCACTAGATGGCACTCAAGTAGTATGGTATGCCGTTCTGTCATGTAATAGGTAAACGTGACTATTAATGACACAATGGGCTTGCCATAACCTGCCACCTTGGTCCAGCTCGCTTGTAGCAACTGTCAAATCAGCTTCATTTCGCTGCGCCGCCCCGGCGAAATGCAGCTAATTTGACCATTTAAGTGCATTTATTAAGTAAAAGTTCAACTGAGACACATGTTGCTATAAAGTCGAGCAAATAAATAATTATTTTTAAATGTTAATCTTGTTAAAGTCCTCCCGTGCACGCTCCCGCAGCCGCCAATTGGCATCCAATCGATTTTTGCCACATCAGCCCACATTTCCAGGTTGTCAACGGTGACGCATAATAGATGTGACGTACACGGCGAAGCGACGTATTTATGGATTTTTCCACTTCATTAGACATATTTGGACTGATGCGACTTATAAGGCGCTGCAACAAGTATGGCGGAAAATACGGTAATTCTTCTTGGCAGGGTTGTGTGGCGTAGCAGCTGACGCAAATACACAATTCAGAAATAAAACTATTATTATTGATTGTACCTCCAGAAAATAGAAGCGGTCTGGTCCACCACTGGAGTAGTCCTGGACCGATTCATTCAGGTCTTCTGCATACTCCACTTGACAGCGACCGAGGACGTCCGCCATGCTGACGGTCACTTCTTCATCGCTCCAGTAGAGCTGATTGATGTCTGTATGGTAACTAGCCTTGACACCTTTGTGGGTGTTCTCCGGCCTAGACGATAACACAAAATTGGAGCAACTCTCAGCTCTTTTACTTTTAAGAAAATAAAATCCATGAGCTCGATCAATGGAACCGATCTACCTGTAGAACTTGTAGAGTCTCAGCTTGACCTCGCCGGAGTCAGATTTCCCGTTGCTGCGTCTGTGACAAAAGATCTCCTTGATGCGCCCGATACGAAACGGCTGCGGCGCGTCCAGGTTCGACCCTTTAATGTAGTCCGACGATTTCCTGTAGTACTCGGGGTACAGATCTTCATCGACATCCTCCTTCCTGTGGGAGCGTTTCACTGGACTGGCTGGCTTCACGCTGACGACCAAAACACGAGCAGTAAATCTCAGTTTCTTTGGTTTTATTTTATAGCATAGCTTCATATCCAGTAACATGAAGCTGTTCCTAGACGTTGATGATTATAATGTAGCACATACGGTGAGCTTATCCACGGCACTTTGTTAAATATAGCAGCATAGCTTATAGTTTTGGTCACTATACAAGTCACTCACCTGAAATTAAAGGTTTCAGGGGGCAGGTAGACGCCGTCTCCCACTCTGAACTGTTGTCCCTTGAAGCAGGCCAAAGCATAAAGAACTTTGGTGTCGCCGTCTTCGTTCTCCAGGGGTTCAAAGGCACGAGGGACTTCCTGATCGTCTCTCGCTTTAGTACGAGAACAGCTGCCGCAGAACCTAAAAGAAGAAAGTTGGATAATTTAATTACCCTATAAGCAACTCATTACTCAAATAAGCCACTCTAAGGATACAAGAAGATTTTTCAACAGTTTACTCCTTGCAGATGGGGGGTGGGGGGCAGAGTTAACACACAGGCTTACACGGATGTTATATTGAAGCTCCAGTCGTAAGTTCTGTCCACAGACAGTATAAAGAAGCGTCTTAATTCTTATCAGACAGAGATGAGGTCAAAACAACCTCTGCTTTCCAGCTTAGAGGCCTTGGAGCTTATCAGGTGCGCAGGCTCCTCTCTGTTCAGATTAAACTAACTCACACACGGTTCTCATTAATTTAACATCAGTAAGTGATGACATCCATGACCTTTACATAAATTCCCCTGACCAAAAAATAAAAAAATACAGTATGAGTTAAACAAGAAGTACACAAACCTGAACACCTAAACACATGGGGGTGGGGGGGGGGGGAAGAGATCACAAGTAGGAAACTTAAAATGGTGTTTACCTGAGCTCACATTCTTCTGATGGACAGGCCTCAGGGGGTGTCTCAAATCGAGCAAAGTCAAGATCATACCAGAACTGATAGAAGAAACTCTTCCCATCATCCTCAATCACTTTGAGATCAACATCCATCCCACCCTAAAATACATAAAATCAATAAATTAAACAAACACAATCTAAAATTAAAGTTAATAACGTTGACATCAGGGCTTAATTTGTTCAACAATTGAAGATGTAACGCAGATAGCAGGCAGGCCGGCGGCGGGAGGTCCTCCCCCTGACAATTTTGAATAAAGTAGCTGCAATTTGCTGCATTTTATTTTAAC
>JARVLU010000380.1:21559883-21572774 GCA_031762415.1 Simpsonichthys santanae
TTTATAATTTTAAAATTGTTGCACAACTTTTAGAAGTAAGTTTTCCCACACTGGTGAACTCTGACTAGTTTACTTCAGAAAATTTTACCTTCTTTAATTTATACTCAATCCTCCTAATCCTTTGCGAAATGCTCTTCCAGCATTTCTCCTTCATACAATTTACAGTCTTTGTTGGTGCCTTTGTGATGTCAGTCAAATTAAATTTATTTTTCTGTCTAAAATGGTGCACATTCCAAGTTTAAACATTTCATTCATTAGCAATGTTCCATTATGAATAAAATTTGGATTAACTAGATTTGCAGATCCTTGCATTTTGTTTTTATGTACACTTTACACAATGTCCCAACATATATATATATATATATATATATATAGGTTTTTTTTTTTGGAACTGGGAGTTAATGGAGGAAAAAATCTGCACCATTGATCAAACAAGTCACCAGAACAGCGACAGATATTTCACCTGAAGTTTGTGATCCTGTGCTGTGGCAAATTGTCGTAGCTTTCGAACCCATCCTCGTTCGAGTCAAACAGAGACAGACGCTCGTCTGTCAACATCTCTGGCTCCTCCAGCTAAAAATGCAAATATTAAAAATATACGATTGATATTGACTTTAAACAGTAACTTTGCTGCGTTTTAGTCACTATAATAAAAGGAAGGCTCACCGCGTTATCAGGATCTCCTTGAAAGAACTTCAGATCGGAGTCATCCAAGTACTGTCTGCAGTCTAGACATTTGGGAGGAGGTGTCTGAGAAAAAGAAATGAAATGTGTCAACCACTGACAAGCTTATGAGCACAAATGTTTCAGGCTATACTCATTACCTTTGCGGTAGACACTGGCTTAGCAGTTTCAGTCTTTAACTCCTCAGGGGCAGGTCTGTATGGATATTAAAAATAATTAATTGTAAAAAGCGATTTCACCTAAAGATCAATTTTCCAAGATCCAATTGTTTACTTTTCATCTGAATCCACTTTGAGTCGCTTCTCCTCACGAGACTGCAGCAGGTGACCAAAGGAGTAATGTTATTATTCTTACGAACCCAAACAAGACATTTGCACAAAACCGACAAATAAAACGTCACCTCGTCCGCGTCATCTTCTTTTTTCAGTTCGCTTGTTCCGTTCACGGCTTCTTCGTTCAGTTCATCAGACTTGCGCTTTTGACTGCGAACAGATTTCAGATGAGCCACTTGCTTTAATACTAATTTTGACAAAGTATACGCAGAATAAAACGAATACTTACACTTTAGCGAACATTGATAAGATGGTTGGCTGTTTCGTATTGTTTCTTGTAACCCTGGAACTGGCTGGTGACTCTAAAAGAAAAAAAAAAAAAAGCCAGAAAAAACTAAACAAGCACAACCTTAATTTATTGATCTTTTTGAGAATATTAAAAAACTATCAGTTTGATGACTACAAACCAAGTCTCAGACTCACTCATTGTGTCTGTGCTTCCCTTGCTTTTGCGTCCACCCTTCCCCTTGGAAGCAGGTGGTGACTTGACTGCTTCTTCTTCCTGTGTGTCCATGGTTACATTGCCATCTTCATCCTTTTTGTCTTCGTGAGAGCCATTAGCGAACCCGTTTGCTTTTCCATTCTGCTTCGCATCATCAACACATGAGCCATTTTCCCGATGAAGTTCTTTACCCAGCAAGGCTTTCACTTTCGAAACGTAAACCTCCTAAGGAAAGTACAAACGATGCATTACAGGAGACTTTATTAAAAGTTGAGTAATGAGGTTAATAATTACACAGATAAGATTCGCTAACCTTTGAGATCTCTGACTTTTTCAATTTTTTTTCAAGGCAGGACAGTTGGTCTTGAGCATCATCGTGCAGGAAGTCCTGCACCAACTTGAGCTTCTCCTTCACTTGGTCCTAAAACGGAACAAGAGTTTTTGTGAAGCAACAAAGCAGCTAAAATAATAGTTTACTCTTGAAGTTGAAGCAGAACAACAAATTTTAAAAAGCCATGAATTAATTTTAGTGCCAACTGACAGAATTTAGTGCAAGAAAACATAGACCAGTAGATTATGGTACTTAAAAACACCAGTTAATCCCTGAAAATGTAACCATCACCCAGATAGACTGTATCTGTCTGTTTGTCAGTCTATTGTGTTTGCAAAACAGCCCACAAATGGATGAATTTTTACAAAACTCACAGAAAATAACTACAGATTGTACACCTAAACAAGTAACTTTTAATAATTTCAGCTCAAGTAGCTAATCCACATTACCAAAAAGGTCAATGATCAGGCATTTCTACCAATACTGATCTAAAATTGTGTGTGGTAGTAGCTGAGAGTCGTCCTCAACACATACTCCAAGCACGATCTCACAGGCAGCAGGCAATGTGGATTCTTTTAAGAAATGGTAAGTTTTCAATTTAGTTTGTCTTTTTTTTTAAGCAGAAAAAGGAAAGTAATAGAGTAAACCCTGAATAGTTTTAGCCTAATTTAGAACATTCTTATTCTTACGTTTGTGAGTGATCATTTGAATTTAAACCGGTTTATATTTTCCTACAATTTCAGAGCAGCAAATTTTTAGGTACAGTTTTGTGCTCACTAAACTCACCTCCTCTGAATATCCATCCTCATCCAGCATCTCCAACCTAGAAGCACAAAACATTTCAGTTTATAAAAGAAGTCAAGTCACCGAGAGGCACATGCTGGTACTGCCATGCCGTGGCAGAACATTTACTGTCAGAAGGAGCAGCAAAAATAAACGCAGGAAACTTCCTGAGTGGCGCGAAATCTCCCACGGTGCTCCACAGATGTCAGGCTAACGATGCTAGCAGGTTAATAGTGATTCAGAACCAAATTGATTAGTAGCAACAAGCTAACGCTAGCTGTAGCTGCTAGTTCAAACCCAAGGTGAACTTTTCACTCCATCCAGGGAAAGTCATTATATACAAATTAAGGAATACATTTTAAAATGTGCTGTTGTGACTCGTTATGAATATGACAGTATTAGCATGCCTAACCTTTTCCTCACGTCATCTGGCAGAGACAGGCACGTTCTGGATGGCATCTTAAACAGTTAATTAAAAGCGTAAGAACCGAGCAATTAAAATAAACTGCTAAAAGACCGCTGTAGCCCACCGTCATTCACGGTGACTGACAGAGCTGTGTGGCTCCTTGACGGATTGCTAGTTACATGCAGTTTGGGCGGGCAGGCCGTCTTTTCGCGCGGAAACCCGGGTGTTGTGGACTGTACCACTTAACACATCCGCCGGCAAAACACTCCTGTGGAAAAATACAAATTATATTTTAAATACACAAACGCGGTTATAGAAGGGAAATTAAGACCACAGATAATATTAATAAGCATAATAAAAATGATCAGTTTGTTATAGTTCCACATATATACGTTTTGTCAGAATAAACATAAATGCGGGTGTCCCCCGTTTGTTTCACACTTGTTAGAGTCCGATGACCAGGCGGAAGCGAAATGAATGTTGTTTATGAATAATATAAATGGGATTTTGCCTGGTTAAATAAAGGTTCATAAATAAATAAATATGTAAAGCAGCACAACGTCACTATATTTGTAAGTCTAACCTCTGTACTTTTTAACGTAACTGTCTGAAATACGAAACTGTTTTTTTTATATGTAGATTATGTTTTGTGGCGATAACAGCTGTTTTATAGAATATTTTAGCTAGGTATTGCTAAGCTAGGTATTATTAGCTGACTTCCATATTATTTATGTGTAAGTTACAGTTTGAACAGTACCTGTACTTGAATTTTCATTACTATGTTTTATATTGAGAAAACATCCTTCAGCTATGGCCAGCTATGTGCTTATTTCACCACAAGATGGCAGTATTTCATTACATTTTTAACATTACATTTTGGCACAATTTAGAAAAGCTAGTTTTTATACATTTTTTCCCAAAACACCTCACACAATTAGCACCACAACACACACAGACACGCACGCACACACACATAAAATAAAATCAGGAATTTTGGAAAACAAAACATGTTTTCTAATACCCTAATTTATATTTAAACAGCTATATTTTACTGCCTTATCAAACACTAATCATATAAACTTTATTTTTTTAACTGTTTACAAACTAATGTGTCAAACCTAAAACACTTCTAGCACCTTTCCTTTCCTCATAATTGTAAGTGAGGTACCTAGTAAAGTCCAAAAATAAACTCATCAAGCATTACACAGCAAAAATGCTGCAAACTGATTTAAAAAAAAAAATTCATACCATAAAATCAAATCTGTCAATTTAAATTTGGTAATATAGCCCAGATTTATGTAACTTAACAGAAATACCATGAAATACTTAATCAAATACAGTTACAATGGGTAAAAGTCAAGGCATCACCTTTTTGCCTCCCTGGATCTAGCCTTTAGATTTTAGTCATATCACCGGAATGAAGAATCTCCACGTCTGCCAAATCCACACCTGAACAGTTGCTGCATCGATATAGTGCTCACACCTGGCTTGACTCACACTTGGTTGACGTTTTTAACCATTTGGTTTGTAGATCTAGTCGTCTGAAAGTCAGTGCCTTGCAAAGAAGAGACATTTTGTTGTATTTTGATGTCTAAAAGTAGATTCATTCATTCAACCTTTATTTGAACAGATAAGTCACATTGAGTCTAAACATGATAAACATGTTTCGCATTTTGCTACTTGAGTACTGTATTATTATTTTTTTACTAACTGTTGGAAATTGTATGCAAACAGTTCTTGGAAACTATGATTGCCTAAAGTAAAACTTTAATTCAGGGCCATCTTTGAGGGCAGATTATGTATTAGAAACCTCGTTTTGCTACATATGCAGTGCAAAAGTCTTAACCCACACCACATTTCATTATATTTTGCTAATTAGCAACCAGACGTTATTTTAATCTTTTTCACCAGACGTTATTTTAATCTTTTCTCAATCAGTAGTTCTTAGGCTTTCTGAAGGACTTTCATAGTTTTACTTTGTTTTTTGGCTGTTTATATATGCTTAGTATGCTTAATATATTTGTGTGTGCATGTTTTCATTCCACAACCTGATCATTTTCAGAGGAATAGTGATTGTTTACCAAGACCTAAATCTGTTCCATGAATCGTTTGGATCATTCGGGGATGACATGGCTACTAAACTGCATCAAAGTAACAGTTTCAAATGGGATTTTTAGGCACTTTGTTACAGCCTCCTGTCACAAAGACAGTGTCTTCCTATTCGTTAGTCAAATTATGAAAAATACATGTGATAAGACCAAATGATGGACACAAAAAAAAGTATTTTTACACTGAGAAAGTGAATCCCCAAAGAGCTATTAACTGAAAACTTGGCATATGATCAACTGAAAGATACTTGTGTAAAATTTGGTGATAGATCTTTGCTGGATATTTTCCTGTATCCCTGATCAGACTCTTCATCTGCTGTTTAACCCTTTACTTCTCATCTTTCTTTAAAATATGAAATTTACTTTGCTCATTAAAAGTAAAATATAATTATGAGGGATTTAAATCTTTAATGCAGTGTGCATATAAAAATGTACTGTTTACATTCTTAATATAGCTGATTATTATACAGTATATGAATTATTGCAGCTTCGTGGAATCTGTTAAAATGTAGTTTTATATGAAAAATGTACTTTATATGATGAATTCAGAGTTTTTATGTGATGAGTTTAATATTGTGTGCGTAAAACTCATGGGTTTCTGATTGTAGCGTCCTGTCCAGCAGAGTTGGAAGGACTTGGCTGACTTCCCAACAGTGCAGCCTCCTGGGACATTTTCAGCCAGTGTTCCCACCCAGGAATTCTGGATGTCTGACAGGAAACAGACCCAAGGCCAGTATAAGGCAGCATCTCCCCCTAGCCCAAGTTTCTCCCCATCACCCATAAATGCCTCCAGGGGGCCTTTTATAATGCTTCACGCTGACTAACTGTGCCAGACAGCTTATGTCACCACACCCCGTTTCATCCTCCCATCTCTGCCCAGCTTCCTATTGTTGCCCTGTCTTGCTGTAACCTCCAAGCAACTGAATAATTTTATAAGACAGCCATGATTAATGCCCACACCGAAATTGCACGCACAATTTCAAGCTTTCATGTTGAAGCGAGTGTTTCTGTGACCTTGTCAGAGCATGTTTAGGTTTAATACTGCTTTTTGAATCCTCAGCAGAGCTCGGCACATTAACAGGACATCTCTGGACATGTAGAAAAGTTCCAGCTGCGGCTTAGAACTTTTTTTTTTTTTTTTTTTTTTGGCCCACACCTTAAAATCAAACTGAAGCAGACATTTAATTTGGTATTTCATTTATTTTATAAAACTGGAATGCAGTTAACAAAAAGTTTATGTACCTCAATTAGTGTTTAAGATTGTACCAATTTAACACAGGCAGCGTGCTACAAGACACACAAAGCTATTGCACACAATACAATTCATACAACACAAAATCATACATACTGTACAATACATACACACTTACAAACAGTTATTCAAATATTTGTCATAAAATCCAGGTATATAGTTTAAAACACCTTTCTACCCAAATGAGAAAAAAAAAATTACTCGGGGAGGAAAATGTCACTGAAGCTGCCCAAGTGCTTTTCACCATTTCTACTTGGCTGTCTAGATGAAAATGTTAATATTCGGCAGACTAGCAGAGCGAGGAGTTTTAATTGTTTGTCTACAGGAAGACGGTTAGTGTAATCCTGAACAACAGGAACCGGCCCCCCCCCCCCCCCCCCCCCCAAAAAAAAAACAAAAAAAACAAGGCTTCCTACGGCTGACGGACGCCCCACACTGTAGGATGTCAGAGCGTTTGAAACCGGATTTAATGTTTTGTGGCGGAGGTGAGGGTGGGAACGTTGGGACAGATGAGATGCATTTACGCTTTTAGTTGCACAAAGCATGCCACTAGCAAATTCAACTAATATTCTCCCAATTTAACTCTTGTTCTTGGTGCAATAAACAGTTCACAGTGAGCGTGACTTGTTCACACCCACAATCTGCTGGTCAGTGACTTGGTAAATAACACGATGACTAGTAATACTGTCATTAACGGAGCATGTGCCCCAAACACTTCATTCATACATTCAGCCTTTTTTTTTCTCTCTCAAAGACATAAAATAAAATAAAATAAAAACAAGTTGGCACATTGCTGCTTTGTTGCTACAACACTGTAAGGGCATTGGTTCTATTAGTCAAAAATGCTGGAGAGCTGTCACAGGGTAAAAATTCAAGAGTGCCAATGCACATTATGAAATGCGCTTTCCAAATTGGCCTTCCTCAACGGAAATTTTAAAATATTAACGACCACAGTCAAAGCAAAGAGACACAGGTTATAAGGACAAACGGGGAGAGGTGCGGTTAGTAATAGAAGCTCGAGCTGGAATAAATATCAAACACATTAACGCTTACAAATGTGTTAGAATTTCATGCATTAAATGAAGCAGATTATGTACTTCTGTTGTGATTAATTTAACTGGTGTCAAGCAAAGGTTATATAGGGAATATATAGTCCTTGTTATTCCAAGGGACCACTCAATAATTTTGGTTTCTGTACCGTCAAGTGCTCATTGCTCTGTGAAGAACAAGTGGTGAATCTTTAGGCTTGTTGTTCTCGTTCACTGGAACGGAGAGTGATGTAGTTTATAGAATAATCTACAAAGTGCAACTTTGCAATCTTTGCATTGACACTGCTAATGAAATGCCGAAACTTAACATACCTTTAAAAAAAAAAAAAAAAAATCATGCTTCAGATTTTGGCTTTGAATGAGAATGTACATGTTCAGAAAGAAAACAAACACATAGTAGGTATATACATCAAAATGGCTTGCTCTGTATCATTTGATAAAGGTACCAAATAAAAAAAAGCTTTTCACATTTCTCATACACCACATTGGAACGTTGTCCCGTTTACATACATTTCACAACAGAACAATGAATCCACTGAATGCTGATTGTAACGTCACACAGTTTTGATTGTAACGTAAGAAACGTCTGCATCCCATGAGGTGTCTTGACAGAAATTATCAGCGATCTCAGTCCCAGGGCGTGCCTGCTTTTCTTTTAGCCTCTGCCCATCTCATTGCAGCCTTTTTACTTGTTTGTAAATGCTTCTTTTTTTTTATTATTATTTTGTTTTTACAAAAACACAAACCCTCTAATGCTATATCAGACGCAGGTTTGCATGATGGGCATAGTCTGGTGTTCGTGCTTGATAGAGCAGTGTTCCAGAGAGCTGGAGCTCTTCAGAGGGACCCAGCAGCGTTCAGATGGTCGCCCGCTTTGCAGCACCCCCCAGCAGCACAACACGCGCAGGAACTCCCTTCTCATCTCCTTGCTGCGCAGCATGTAGATCACTGGGTTAAGCGCTGAGTTTAGAGTGGCAAAACTGAAAAAGATCTGCGCTTTGGAGAGGACAGGGCAGAGCTGCATGGTGCAAGACGAATCCAGGAGCAAGATTGTGAAAGCAGGCAGCCAGCATACAATGAAAACACCCAGCACTATTGTGACAGTCTTCAAAAGCGAATATGCTTGTAAGTTAGTTGCTTCCTGGTGGCTGGAGCTCACGATCAAATAGATCTTCACATAGAGGATGACGATAGAGAACAGTATGAGAGTGAAAATGGTGACCACAAAGACTATGTATTTCTTGGAGTAGAGTGGCAGGACTGCTGAGCAGTCGGGGAGGTTGCAAATGCAGTTCCAGCCGAGGATGGGAAGTCCTCCGAGCAGGATGGAGGTGACCCAACAAGCTCCAATCAGGAGGAACATGCGGCATGTCTTGGTGGAGCCGTACACCTTGACCTTGGTGATAGCAATGTAGCGCTCAATGGCGATCGCCAACAGGCTGAAGACTGAAGCAGCCAGCGCGATGAACACTGTTCCCTCTCTGATGAACCACTGCACAGGCACCAGCTTTATACTCATCGATCCTGACAGGAATATATTGGCTATGTAGGCGGAGCCTGCCAGCAAGTCAAAGAACGCCAAGTTGCCAATGAAGAAAAACATTGCTGAATGGAACTTCTTGTTGCGCCAGACTGCAACCAGGACTAAAAGATTCTCCAGGATGATGACAGTGCAGATAATGATGAAGACGATATTGAGTGTGCTGAACTGTTCCTTACTCTGATAGTATATCGTTATGTTCTCCATGCTCATGTTTTTAGCATAAGCATAGTGGAGGCTAATCACACTCGAGTTGTAGTACTGGGAATACTTGCTCTTCATGGTGACTGGGTGGCAGAACCCAGCGGCTTTACAGCAAGGATTCATTTGCACTGCAGAGCTGTGCAAAGTGTCTATGCCATTAATTTTTGCCTTCAGGGCAACAAATGGGCTGGGTGGAGACTGGCTGTCCCACAGTCACGTCTCAGGAGTGGCGTGTGGAGGTCACCTGCAGAAACAACAAAAAGAGAGAGAAGGCCTGGGTTATAACTCTCAGAGGAAATGTTGCATTAATAAAATATCAAAGTTAACAAGTATTTTTTTTTTTTTGTTATTGCTTGCCATTGAAAGGCAGACAGTATTTTTTTTAATTGTGACTTGGGGGCGGGGGCTACCAAAAATATACAACTGTATGAATGTTAAGTAAACTTTTAGGAAATTATTACTGATTGTACATCTATGTCAGATTCACTTTTGGAACCAGCCCTATTCAAGTTGGACGACGCTTGAAAATGCAGCCTTAACTGTTGGAGTCAACCCTGTTTGTCTTTTTGCAAAAATATCTAACGAGTCACTGAATGAACTTTGATTAAACTATCTGAAAGTTGTCTCAGTATGTACATCTAATTTTTTTTTTTCCTTTTGGAGGCAATCCAATTCAACATGGCCCCCACTGCCAATCCACATCAGCCAACAAAAAATAGCCATAACTCAAGTCTGTTTAACAAATATCAAGTTGGATTTTCACGTGGTTGTGATTGAGCGTCGTCCCCAACACAGTCCAAGCATGACGATACTGCATGAGACTACACATTAGGTTACTGTCAAGGTTTGACCAAACGAGCTACAACTCATTTCTCCACTAAGATAATCTTAGTCTAAAGTGCTGACATGAAAGACAGTGAGTGGCTAGGCCTTTATTTATATATTTATTTATTTATCCCCCCCCCCCCCCTCCAGTCTTCTTCATTAAATGTAAAACTAAGTACTGTATTCATGCAATAATGTATTTTTCAATTTGAACAAAATAAAATAATGATGATTTTAAAAAAATATGTAAAACCAAAACAAAACAATAAATTTGTTGAAATTGGCTTGAAACACAGCAGTGAAGGCAATACATCTGGTTGGCAGGACGTAGACTGAAGAAGTCCTCTGGATGGGAGACGAAACGTTTCTCGCTTAAAGAAACTGGTCCAGACGACACAATTTAAACTTTTTTGTTGTTTTTTTAAAACAATAAAATGTTTTAAATCAAAACAAAGACGTTTAAAAATTACACAAATGAAAGGCCTTTTAGTTGTAGTGCACGTACTGTGTGTATTTATCACGTTCCAAATGCAAAACCCACAAATGTGCCATACTGTGCATTATCAGAAACGTACTCCAAGAAAAATTTGGATTTGCATAGTTCATGGAGATAAAATGCAAAGTTATAACCCCCCCACACACACACACACCTTTTTTTTTTTTTTTTGGAATGGTGAACCTGCTAAGGCAAATGTCGCCTCCAGGTAAAAGAATGACGGATCTGTGAGACAAAGTCAGAAGGGGGACATTCCACCAACCCCGTCCGAGCACTCGGCTATCAACACACTGCATTGTTGTGCGGAGCCAACCATTCCACCCCGGTAAACTACTTCTTGAAACTTTCAGTATGGCTTGTTGATCAGCCAGACCGTTTGGTTCTGACCTGCCCAACCACCCACCTCCAGCTTACTGAGAAAAGCTAACAGTAAATCAAACAGATCCCCGAGAGGAATAAGTGGGGGCTTCAGTAGGAGAAGCCTGTTAAGACTTGATTGAGGTGTAGAGTGTCGCTGCAGTTAACTTTTGCATATTACTGCCGTGAGCAGTAAATATTCACACTGGGTCTATTTTGTTTAAAAAAGTTAACTCATTTGATTCTTGCTGGATCATTCTAAAGAGCAGGATAACTTAAACTCTTTACAAGAAATTAAAAAGCGACTGACACTTAATGGCTGAGCAGAAAGAAGTTCTGGTAATCCCATTAGAGGTGAAGCTGGTGTTTTAAACCTGACACAAGCAACATGATCTCTCTATAGACCAGCTCCCAAGGTGCCGGTAATTCAAGACTGATGCTTCTACTGGTTGTCTTCACCGGACCGGACGACTCCAACAAACCCAAGCTGAATAAATGAACGGAAACTGGGCTCGGACCCTTCGCTGTTCTGCTGGGCGTTGAGTCAAAACCCGAGAGGCTAAAAGATAAAGAAGGAATGAGACAAAAGCAGCCAGAAATCAGGCATGTGGAATGGCATTTGGACACAAAAGCAGGAATCTGTGACGGCGCACGCGTATACAAACTCACCTCGGACCTTCCACACATGCAGGAAAATACAGTTGTTCGCCCACTAGCCTGATTGTGACAAACTTTATCATGCACACGTGCAGGTGGAGCACCCAGCTGCTAACTGGCTGCCAGTAAGAAGCACATTGTTTCCTCCAGCAGGAACAATAGGAGCCTTCACAGTGGATAGCGGTGGCCTTCAGCCTTAATAATGAGGCAGCACACGTCCATTTGGCGGCTGCAACTGTATCACGGCAGAAACAAAGTTACAGCTGAGCACTCCCTTATCGAGCTGCCGGCTCAAGGATGCCTGTCTTCCCCCCTTCCCCGTCCCTTTTATACCCATTAATAGACACAAATAGGAGGCTTGAGCTTGAGCACATGTGAGAGCTGCACCAGGGTAATTACATTAACTAACATTATTGAAGAATAATGATTTTACTCATGGAAAGTATTGCATCTCCATAGGCCTGCGTCTGCTATGAGAAACCACAGACCTCTCTTTGTTTCATCTTGTGTGCTGTTTATTAACCCCTCAGATTTGGACAGCTCTCTTCGCCTCTGTCCTGTTGTCACCAAGGAGTCTTTTAGCGTCTGTCATCGAGGGATTTTGCATGTGGGAAACCGGACTGGCTGGTTTGCCTACAACAATGTCTTGTAGCGCGTACCAGCCCTTCTACCTGCCATGTGCGTTTCACGTGTTTCCACGGCGATTGGTTAGCTGCAGCGCAAACTTTCTGCAATGCACAAGCACCCCCCGCCCCATGCACACACTGTTCTTTGTCAAAGTCTTGCCCCACATTTGACCCAGACGCCTCCATCACACTTTCACTGTAGATAAAACAGTCTACAGTTTTGTAGACCTTTTTTTTTAATTACAGTATTATTATTTTGAAAGTACCTTGCAACAACTTATAAATGAAGCTAAATTATCGTGCAGTTAATTTTCCAATTGTGTTATTGCGGCTAAAGTGGTTTTGAAGCACACTGCAGTTGTACAGGTTGTTTTGAAACAATGCAAGTTGGAGATACTGGTATTAAATTTACGAAAAACTAGTGGCAGTTTCATCGGTTCCTCTTGCTCTGTCACACAGGTGAAGGTGCAAAAAGGCAACGCAAAAATAGCTCAATATCCTGTCGAGAGCTTCACAGCAAAGCTCTAAAAGGTTTATTGGAGGCGATAAAAGAACCTAATGTGGACAAGCACATAAAAGTCGAGTGACAAAAGGAAGTCAAAGAAGAGAAATAACCGAGACAGGATATCCTGTCTACAAAATACATACCGTATTTTCCAGCGTATAAGTCGCAGTTTTTTTTACTGATTTTCATGTCCTGCGACTTAAACGGCTAAGCGACTTATTTATGGATTTTTTCCCATGTTTTTAGACCAATTTTTGGCTGAGAAATGACCGTTTCCATTCATTCTGACTGGGG
>JARVLU010000380.1:21597716-21617356 GCA_031762415.1 Simpsonichthys santanae
AGATAGATAGATAGATAGATAGATAGATAGATAGATAGATAGATAGATAGATAGATAGATAGATAGATAGATAGCAGTATTATAAATCCTTGAGTCCTGATTGTGAGATGTCACACTCATAGTATGTGTTGTGGATGTCTTTCAGCTATGACCACACCAACTTTTAGCTCAACATCTGTAAATTTTCCAGTGTTAAAGCCATTTATGGGTTTTTAAGGTTCCTGTCTGTGGCAGCCATCTTGAATGTACACATGCAACCAATGATTAATTTCTGTGGGGTTTCGTCATATTTCACTGAAAGAAATCTCATGAGATATATTGGGAATGGACCCCCCCCCCCCCCACACACACACACACATAGGTACAAACATGATCGTCCGCCTTTGCCTTTCAGTTGATGCCTGTGGCATTCTACTTTATCAACAACAACAAAAAATATTTTACTTTTTTCAACAAAATCCTTGAAATTTTTTTCTAGCTGGATAATATTTAACATTTCATACTTCCAACTCAAGTATAAAGTTACATTATTTGCACAGTATCGCCTGAATATGTTGTTCCCATGGTTCAGTTGAACATTTTTCCCAGTTGCCCTGTTGGTGTAGGATGTCTGTTGTTTTCAGAACGTTCAGGGGAAAGAGTGTTGTTGGACAGTAAAGCACGGGGCCCACACAGTTGTACTGGGGGTTAAAACCATGACTTTAGTGGCTTCCTGAAGATTAGCAGTGTTTATAAAGCCTCACTGAAGTATCCTTAGCAAAACAATTATAAATCCAGACATTTATCATTCAAATCAATTCCATTAAGTTTAGAAACCAAAGCTTGTTTTCACACCGAGGAAGCAGAAGTGATGCAACGGCTGGTCTGGTCTGTGGTCTAACTGTCACTGGCGATTCTGGTGAAGTACTTCTTTGAAACAGTACAAAGAAAAACCATGAGAAGATAAGATTTCTGTCATTCAATCCACAAAGGCGTTGCCAAAGGGAGCAACGCAAATCCTGTTGTTTTGACCTGAAACCATATGGCAGCTAAAGAAACCACACGCGGACACTTCTCGCCAGTTCCCTGATCACAAGATGAAAACATTTGTTTTATGTTTGCAGAATGAACGTGCTCCAGCAGTATTAAAAAGGAGATAAAGTACAAAGCGTGGAAATTTTGTTTTACAAAGAATATACTTTCTCAGTTTAAATCAATGTGTGTTTGGAGCGTCATGCAAGCCGTTTTATTTTATTCTTTCATTTTAACTTCAGACTGTAACCTCTGGTAAGGAGGCTGTGTGATGTTCTACCACATCCTGCTCTTTCTTCCTTGACCTCTGGTGTTGACATGAGTTTTGAGAGAGTGCTACGTGCTTGTCGGTGTGTGGCAGAACAAAAAAAAGCAGGTGTTTGCTTTTTATCGCCTGCCACTAAAAGGAGAAGGCAAAGTGATCACGTTTAAAAAAAAAAAAAAAAAGATGAAGGGAGACAGCGGAAAGAAAAGTGGTAAAGAAAATAGAGAAAAGAGATGGGTGTCTGTAAAAGGGGAAATAAAGGAAGTGATAATATGTCAAACAAGCTGGCTGGACTGGGCCGAGCGTGCACTGAATGAATTCCTGCCTGGAGGAGTTTGGATGAAGGAAGCCGGACAAGATGCAGGATCTGACTGGAGAACGTTAAGTGTTTGTTTGGTAAAGCGTGTTTAGAAAAGGGCATTTGTCCCGACACATAAATCAAAAGGTGTGCATTTCTTTCCTGGAGCAGGCAGCGTCTGACTTCCCAAAGGGAAGTGGGATCTTGGCTGCTGGGGTCAACGCAGGGGGGCGGTCATCAGACAAACGGATCAGGGTCGGGGGCCGTTACTTTCATCCACGGTGTGTCCTCTAACATGAACTTAATGCCTCCGGTTTAAAAGTGAACAAGCACGGAGCTGCCAGTGTTGTAAAACACACTTAAAACAGGAACAAAAGGCTGAGAGGAGAGATGGCGGCAGGGTGGAGCTCTCACACGCTCCTGACACAGCCTGAAGCTCTGGGGCCGTTAAAGCTGACACAGATGTAAACACACATCGAACATGAGCCAGATCACGGCTCTGACAAAGAGCGGGACAAAAACGCTTCCTCGGACACCAGAGCAGGCAAAGTAGCAGAATATATGAAGAAGTCGTTTACCAGAAAGACATTTAAAACAAACTGACTTTTGTTGCAACTCAAGATGGCCACAACAGCTAAATGCGCTGAGACAACGCAAACATGACTGATTTAATCAATTTTACACGTAACTGTGTGAATGTTTATGAAGCATTCATGCTATTTGATCCATTTTTCTTCTGTAAGTTTTTCAGCATCTTCATCATTCCACTGTATTTGTGCTATTTCATCAAAACATTCAGAATGCTATGCCTTTTGGTGTTGGTGCAACTTTATCTTTTTGAAATATTTAGCCTTTTCTGAGATTTTTCGCTCATAGAAAATGAACTGAGCTCATTTTTCATCCTTCAGATCTTTACATCTGTTTACAACCTTTTTCTGCTCCTTTCACATTTTGTGCTGCTTCAGCTTCTTTCAGCTTCCTTGTGCAGATTTCAACTTTTGATTTAGCTACTTCCAGCTAACTTCAGCTGTTTTGTGCTCCTTTCAGATTCTTTCAGCTTACTACATTTCTGTACTTGTAACTTCTTTCTGCTAATTTCAGCTTGTTATGCCCCTTTCAGTTTATGTATGCAAGTTCCAGCTTTTTCTGCTATTTCATCTAATATTTAGCTGGTTTATGCAAACTTTAGCTTTTTCTGCTAATTCTACTTTTTTTTTTTTGCACTCACTTCAACTTTTTTCAGCTTAATTCAGCAAATGTGCTCTCTCTCCACTTCCTTCTGGTAATTTAAGCTTCTTTCTGCCTTTTTAGCTACTTATAAGCTGTTTTTTTTTTTGTTTGTTTGTTTTGTTTTGTTTTTTGCAAACCTACTTTTTTCAGATAATTTCCACTTTTTTGTGCTCGTGTCAGCTTCTTTACACCTTATTGGGCAAATGTGTTCTTTCTGCTTTCTTCTGCTCATTTAGGCTTTTTCTACCTTTTCAGCCACATTTCAGCATGCTTTTTTAAGCTAATTTCAGCTGTTTCTCAGCAAGTTCTTCTGCAATAAACATTCACACTGCATTTTTGCAGGAAATGCAATTTCTCTAGTTAACTTAAAATATACTGTAGTGCACGTAGTATGTGAGAGTCATCCCCAGCACTTTGAACACTAACGCATGTCGTGAGATCTCACAGTATTGCATGAAATGGCATGTTTAAAAGGTTTGGCCATCTAAAATGTTGTTTTTTCTCATCATACGTCTTAAAAGATTATCTCAGGTTGGCGTGAATGTTGATGAATCATATATTTTCTTTAATTACTGCTAGGCCCTAAAGTTCTGCCTTAATGATAAGTTCATGATACTTCAAAGTGAGTCTAAGAGTGTGACCCATCGGCCATGTTCATGAAATTATTTTACAAGTATGGGTTGACAAAGGAAAGTATTTTTGTAAATTACAAGTAAAAATCTTGACACAAAGCAATGCTATGGCTTTAAATCTTTTTTTATTGTGACATCTTGCCTCACCTTCGAACCACAGAGGGACCTTCCCAGGTTTTTTGGCTTCACACTGCTGCCTCCCTCACGGTCCAGCTCCACACGCCACCCTGGAAACAGAGCTTTGATCGGCCCACATTCTTCCCATCACCATCTCACTTTCCTCCCCAGTGTTTATTACTGGCGGCAGCTGGAGCACCTCCAGTTTGCTCCGACTGCTCTCCGCCGAGGTCGGCCTGACAAAATTCCACTCTGCAGCGCTGGAACAGCCGATGTTTCAATCGAATGTGTCGAGTTTTCATCGTTTGTCATTTGGCTGGAGAGAAAGCTCCACTGCTCAGCAACGTTGAACCAGAACATTGTGGTGTGAATGTTTATGAAGCATTCACACTGTTGTGATCCATTTTTCTTCCGTACGTTTTTAGGCATCTTTCTCATTCCATATTTTTTGTGCTATTTCAATAAATCATATATCAAAATGTCCAGCTCTTTCAGGACAATCCTGCTGTGACTTTTGCTTTTGGTGCAACTTTAGCCTTTTGAAATATTTAGCCTTTTCAGTCACTTTTTTCTCTCAAAGGAATTGAATTGAGCTCATTTTACATTCTTCATTGTTTTTTAGAACTGTTTACAACCTTTAACTGCTCCTTTCACATTTTGTTCTGGTTCAGCTACTTTCAGCTTCCTTGTGCAAATTTAAACCTTTTTTTTTCAGCTACTTTCAGATCATTTCTAACCACAAGATTTTTGTGTCTTCAAACTTATTTCTGTTAATTTCAGCTTGTTATGCTCCTTTCAGCTCCTTTCTGCAAGTTTCAGCTTCTTTTACCATTTCAGCTACTATTTAGCTGTTTTATGCTAATTTTAGGTTTTTCAGCTAATTACACATTTTTTTGCTCTCGCTTCAACTTTTTTCAGCTCAATTCAGCAAAAATGTGCTCTCTCCATGTCCTTCTGGTAATGTTAGCTTCTTTTAGAAAATTTTAGCTACTTCCAGCAGTTTTTTTGCTAATTTCAGCTTTAAAAAAAAAAAAATCCACTTTTTGGTGCTCATTTCTGCTTCTTTCAGTCCAACTGGGTATATGTTCTTTCTGCTTACTTCTGCTAATTTAAGCTTGTTCTACCTTTTCAGCTATGTTTTTTAAGCATTTTCAGCTAATTTAAGCTGTTTTCAGACAAATTCAAGTTGTTTTTTTGTAATTTCTGCTATTTTCAGCCTGATTGACTTGTTTCAGCTCATGTCAGCTCCTTTCAGATTTTTTCTTTTATTTTCTGCTTTTTCTGCTATTTCAGCTAATATTTAGCTGTGTTGTGTTAAATTTCCATTTTTCAACTTGTTCCTTTTTTTTTTTTTTTTAAGCTCATTTCAGCTCCTTCCACTTCCTTCTGGTAGTTTAGGCTTCTTTCTGCCTTTACAGCTACTTTTTTTGTTGTTGCTAATTTCAGCTTTTTAGCTCATTTCATAATTTTTATGATCATTTTTGCTTATTTAAATTAATTTAGCAAGTATGTGTTCTTTTTGCTTTCTTCTGCTAACTGGCTTGTTTTTCATTTTTGGCTACATTTCAGCATGTTTTAGCTGATTTCAGCTGTTTTTTTTTTTTTTCAAATTCTTCAACAATAAGCATTTGCACTGCATTTTCGCAGGAAATGCAGTTTCTCTTGTACTTTGTATTAATTAGGTTTATTCTTGCTGTTCATGTCACACTGTTATGTTTTCAGTGACAACTGACCCATAATCTGTATTTATGTAAGATGACGGATAAGTGAGCTTGAGCAACGAGCTGTGCAAACACAGTGGCTCAAAAACAAGCATGATTGACAATAATGATGTTTTTTCATGTCCTAACACGTACAGAAGATTAAAAGAAAAGATTTGCACGTTAAATAAGACACTCGGTATTAAACAAGTTTTGTGCACAACCTAATGGCTCCACAAATCGCCAGTTCTTGTTGCATGTGAACGTTTGCAGAAGAACCGTTTCTGTTTTTCAATTTGATGAGTCATCTCACAGTTCGTTCATGTTTGAAGAACTTTCTTTTGCAGCCGTGACGGCGAGCTCTTGATACAGGGCTTGCCAGAATAAAAGCCCTGCAATCAAGGCTTAAATGTCATTAAGTTTCTTTCCTTTGTTTTTTTTTTTTTTTTTAATCTTCAAATAAGCATGTATCACAGAATGCAGAGCCTCATAAATCAGCTGACATCTGTGGCTTTAATTTGTCCTTCTCCATAATGATTTGTTGCATTGGGTTAAGTCGCAGCATTGGAGGAGCAAATAAAAAGATAGCTTCAAAAGGGAAGCTTTGTTAATACTTTCAGTAATGAAGAAGGTGGAAAAATACTGTGGGCTAAAAGGCTTGGTCATGTGAAGCTGAACGCTAAATGCACTAATGTCCCACTGACTGATTGTGAACCAAATCTTTATCGAAGGCAAATATGGAGAGATGTTTTTGTGTGCAACTTACTGCACCGTTAGCAAAATATCTCGTGAAGCACTGAACCAAATTTAATGAAACCAACAAAAGTCAATTAACATCTACAACTGAGCAACTTTTGGTGTCAACCTAATTCAAGATGGCCGCCCCAGAAACCTAATTAAGCAAACACAAAAAAACTGCTAGGCTTCAGTCAGTTTCACAGATATTCAGCTAAAATTGGGCGTGAGAGTAACTCAGAATGATCCACTGATTTGTACTCTGAGCACTAACCGCTTGCACAAGATCTGTGAAAATAACCTTGTCTTTAACTATTTATGTACCCTCTGTCTGTTAGCAAAATATCGCATGAAACACTGGATGGCTTTTAATGAAACTTTAAGAAAATAATCAGTGGATGAACGTCTTCAACCGTTAAACTTTTGGAGTCATTTCAGCTTAAGTTGGCTGCCACAGCTAATGGACTTTAACTTACCTGAGCATTTAAATTTTAAAGACACTGAGCTAAACTTTGGTGCTAACTGTCAGATTCCATTAGCTAATGCATGCACAATTTCATGCATTATTGCACGCAGTTGTGCATTTATTTTCAAGGTTTGGCCCAATTAGCGATTTCTCTAAGATATTATACTTTAAAACTCTGTCACAAAAGGCAACAGGCGATAGTCCACCTCAAAAGTAAAATAAAAGTTACAAGAAAAGAGCCAGATTGTCTGTAAATAACCTCCTCCACAACAAAACACGTAACGATAGTTAACCGTGGCTCCAGATTGCACATAATTACTCAAGAACTGGCAACCCATCCCACATGCAGCTCAGTGTCTGATCTCATTACAGAGTCATAATCACCCAGACAGTGACATGGGCCGTCACTTTTTCCCAGCTGAAGTTCGTGGAGACACAAGCGTGACGCCCTTCTATTGGCTTCTCCCAAAATGCGTTCGGAGGCGCTGCAGCGTCACGACTTGTCCCTAAATACACTCGTCTGAGCGAGGCTTTCACAAAATCCTGACTCTTAGCTCATGCTGCTGCTTGCCAGCAGGTCTGGTTCTGCTTGGTGATTTGTGAGTCATGCCATTAGAGTTGTTCAAATGTGCACAGTAAAAAAAAAAAAAAAAAAAAAAGCCTTTTGGATAGTTCTCTACCCTGAAGGCCTATTTGATATGGGAGCCATCTGCAACTAAACATTTATCCCTCTTGCTGTTAAGGTGGTTGATGGGAAATGCAAAGCATGACACGTTAAATCTGGCAACGAGAATAACCCATAAACTGACACCAAAAAAGCTGCTGGATAGGAAACAAACAAAAAAAAAAAAGTGGCTTTAATTAACGACTTACACAAATTCTTCTGCGACTGGCAGTGATCTTGCTAATCCAAAACAGATTGAATTAGAAATTCCCTCTCACGGCAAAGCAGCAACAAGGCCTCCGCTTTTTTTATGAACTTTCAGAGTTTGACTAATCCAGATCCAAACTTTTCCTCTGATGTTACAACATGCTCAAACAAGCGCATCGTTCAGATCCTTGGAATAATAATCTGGCTGTAATACTGACTGATAAACTGCATTGTTCTTGGTAAAAAGAGCTGAAAATTCCCCCACTGTACGACCCAAATGACTCCTATGAGAACTCGTTTAGCTCCTCTTACTTTATCAAATCTGTATACTTAAAAGCTGATTTATGTCACTGAGCTCGACGTGACAACAATCTTCAGTTTCATAAATCACAGCCCCTCTCATCGGCTGCAGAGCGGAAGAAACATCATCTCCTTCCCTTTCCACTGAACCCCCCCTCCAAACTCCATGTTCCATTCTCTGACTCTCATAACGCAGCCAAATTTAGCGGATGACAACTTCCTCACCACTTCACCACATGCTCCACGGGTTTCTCTTTGAGTCACCGTGCACTCGGGTCTTCACAACCCTCTCCTGTTGCTCTGCGTCAACGTGGACGTGTCACAGTGTTTCTGCGTGCGGTTGTGTCACTGTCATGGTTTCGCCACCGACGGTTCACTACAAAACTGACTGTGTTCCGCCGACGTCCGCTTTATTGTGAAAAGAGCGGCAATCAGTCAAACGAAAGCCTCACGCTGGCTCATGTTGTAGAAACCCATGGAACAGGGGGAAAAAAATGCATGCTGGGAAACTGTTCCATGACACAACGCAGCCAAATCTGTTATGCAACCACTGCTTTACAATCAAAAGGTTTTATTGATCGGCGTGCGTGTCTATATGCCTAAAAGAAGCGTGTGACTGCGGCGCTGTAGCCCTGAGTGACAGGCCTGTCTCTGCACGCACGGCACATACAGGTGAGCTCATTAATACACACATGGGAGGAACAGATTCATCTCATTGGGGCCAAAGGCTGTGGCAGGAACTCTCAGTGCAACTCTCATGTCTAAGCACATAAACAGAGAACATCCGTAAACAGTTCTGAAGGCTCGATTGTTCCAAACGGGTGGAGGGGGGTGGGGGGGGGTGAGACAGGAGGCAAAAGGAGTGAAGCACTGCAGCTGATATTCCCTCAATGGCGGTCCATTTGGGAGGAGCAACATCTGGCTCCTCGGGGACCTTCTGCCTGTACAAACAAACCGACCCCAGGCCCCGGGTCTAATGGGAACCAGACCTGCTAAAGGACCAAAGCTCCCCCCGCCCTTTTTTTTTTTTTTTTCTGTTCCTTTCTTTCACGTTCCCTCCTCGTCTTCGTTTCTCTCTGCACGACCGGCCGCTCTGTTGACTCACACTCCAGCTGAAGGACGCACTTCAATTATCCCAAACAGACCTGAAAATGTTCCCCTTCCCTTTCGCCGAGTTTTCCCACACAGCGGCGGTTCACGACGTTCCTTGTTTCTCCATCAGCGCTGACCTTCTTGACCCTCAGGCAACCAGACTCCAGCGACCTGCTCTTATCTCAACACATGCTTTCTCTATCACTCCTCCTCTTTCCTTCAATCTGCACACATGGAGCTGTCTTGACGGCTAATGTGGATACTGGAGACATTAATCTTTCCCACTCGAACCCATAGCTTTCATAGTTCTGTTGACAAAACTATGGGTGTCACTGTTAAAAAAACAAAAAAAGTAAAATTAAAAGCTGTGCGTCCTTTGAAGGAATGCATATCACCCGCCGCCTTTGATGCCTGAGTGCTTTTCTTGAACGGACACGTCTTCTGTGGAGTAATTGCAGCTGTTTTGGACAAACCCTGAGAATAACATTATGTGCAGTCTCTTATGTCTCACATGATCTGTTTGCAGTTAGAGGAGGTGTTGTGAGTGACTCTCAGCTACTACCACCCTAAATTTTAGCTCAATGTCTGTAAAAGTGTAGCCATTTTTGTGTTGGCTAAGATCCATTGGCTTTGGCGTCCATCTTTAATTGGGTTGAATCAGCTGTAGAGGTACTACTTTCTGACTTTCATTGAAATTGTTCTTGTGGTTTATTAAATATTTTGCTAACAGATAAATTGGGTTGACTCCAACAGTTGATCCGGGGTGGTTTTAAAGTGAAAATGGAGAAAGTGTTGCAAGCAAACTAAGTATGTGTTGGGAATGCAGCTCAGCTACCACCACACCAAGTTTTACCTCAACGTCTATGGAAACGGTTGAATTGTCACCATTTTTTTGTGTTTTGTTAAGTCAATTGGCTGTGGCAGCCATCTTGAATTGGATGGATTTCAAATGGTAATCAGTTCTAGAGGTACATACGTACGTCCAGTGACCACCCGCTGAAAGTTTCATTAAAATCATCCATTGTTTTACGAGATCTTTTGCTAAAGGTATGAAGAGACACACAAACACACATAATATTTTTCAGATGATGCCTAAGTTTTAGCCTGACTGCAGGGGTTCAGATCTAGGGCTTGTAGCTTCACTTTGTGTTTGACTGATTATTAACAACTCAGATTTAAAGTGTAGCTGAGCAGACAGAGAACAGCTGAAATCTGTTGGTTAGCAAGAAAAAGGCATAATTTACTGATTAATGAAATGGAACTGTATGAAAACAACTAATGAAAGTAGCTGTTGCTTTCATTCTGGGATATTGCATTTGAAAACTTTATTTCCTCTTTTTTTCTGGATGTAAATGGATTTTTTTTTATTTTATTTTCTTATTATTACTTCCTCTGATATCAGATGTTGAGCAGCTGTAAGGATTTTTATTGAAAACGTTTTACTTTTGGACATTTGTCATGAAGCGTTTGACATTTGAGAGCAGCTGATTAACATCTCAAAGCTCAAATAATACCTGAAATACCGCCCAATATCCCCAATGAGTTGTAAAGGAGGCGCCGTGGATGCATCTCCGTCTACCTGGCGGATCCTGGAGCTGGCAGGAAACGTGGCTCATGACGACAAAAAGACCAGAATCATCCCCCGACACCTCCTACTGGCTGTCTGCAATGATGAGGAGCTCAACAAGCTAGAGAGCAGTGACCATCGCTCAGGGAGGAGTTCTGCTCAACATTCAGGAGGTCCTGCTGCCCAGGAGGACCGAGAGGCTTACTGGGTCCAGGTGGGATCGGCATCAGCAAACAGTTTCTTCAGATCCGCTGCGGGATGGACTGCTGCGAGAGATCCTTCCTGTCCACAGCCGTCAGCATCTAGAACAACCCTTAATGAAACCAGGATGATGAGCTACAACTACATTTAATTTTTCTTTGGGATTAATAAAGTATTTTGAATTGAATTGAATTAACTTTTGTATGTAACTCCATTCAAGATGGCTGCCACAGCTGCTCAACCTTGGCAAAGAGACTATAAACAGTCAGTTTTACAGACACAGAGCTAATTTTGGTGTGGCCTTGTGTATTCTTTTACTCCTAACCTCCTTCAGGGCGCCAGGTCTGGGTGAGTTGCAGCAGGTTTGTTGCCGCTTTGTGCTGACGGTGCAGAACGAGGCTTCGCCTCTCCTGACTTGCAAAACACAAAGCAGTAAACCGCCAGAAATCCTGTAAATATCCCATGAAAAAAAAATGAAAATATTTCAGAGAACTCATTAGAAGCGCACAAGACCAGGCAAAAGCCGTGTTCAGGGTGGTGTCTGTGTGTTTATGTGTAAAATTGCGAGCTGGGCATCGAGTCAGCTCATCCCAGATCGCTGCCTCCGAGGAACATTGATGGGTTTGTGCCCAGATGTGTGGGAGGGTGACGGCGCTGAACAGTCAAATCCAGTGTAAGAATTCCTTCAGCCCTTTGGACGCAGTTCATGCTCGTCAATAAATCTTCCATGCTGCCAGAGAACTGGCGTCTGTGACCCGATGACTGAATTTTGACGCACAAAAAGAGCTTTTCTAGCTTTAGAAACTGTTTTTTTGTGTGTGCGCGGCTTTCTTGCGTCACCAAACAAATTAAAAGCAGTGGGAAGCTGTAGCTTGAATTTTGCCTCAAAGCTTATCATTCAGGGCAAAGAATGCGAGTTAGCGAACGAGATAAAGTGGTGCAGTTTAAACAGCACCACATGTCCGAGGCCCGCTGTCACCGGGTCACAATCGGCCCTCTCTGCTGTGTTTGCGCCGTCAGTGTGTTGGGAGCCTTTTTCTTTCGGCAGCCTGACTCCGTGCCAGGCTTCATACTTGGTGAAACAGAACACTCAGATAAAGACAGCAGCGAGACTGGGAGGACATTCACTGATAAACCTTGAACCGTCACAATGAGAATATTCAGACTTTGTTGCCAGGATGAGCTGCTCTCACTCCGAACTCCAAACTTTTGTCATGTTGTGAAAATGCAATGGATCAAAGAGAAGGCGCAACAATGTTTTTGGTCGTATTTGTGCACAAGTTCGTTGATGAACCACTGAATGGATTTTAACGAAACTTTCATGAAGTGAAAAAAATGTGCTGCTGATTATCCATGCTGCTGATTTTTTTACCCATAAGCTGCTATCGTACGCATCTGCTCACAACAGACTCATGTTAAGGCTGCTGTTTAATGCATCGTGTTATATTATTTTAGTTTAGCATGGATCTTAGATCCTTGTACTGTATACTGTTTCTTATTTAGAGTTCATATCATTGCTATTGTTTGGTGTAGCTGAAACCTTGAAGGTCCCAGGAAGGTTGAGGAACATTAAAGTGTAGAACCACTAGACTGAGGAGCAGCTTCTACCCTAAAGCTGTTAGACTCACAAATCCCTAACCAGGATATTCACTGTGAGAAAATAAAAAGAAAATCACTGTAATGACACTTTAATTAAGTGACTTATCCGTGCTGCTGATCTCATGCTGCTGTATTCATTCATACCCCTCTACTCACCACAGACTCATGTTCGGGCTGCTGTTTAATATACTGTATTATTTTACGTTATTAGCATATATCATATTGCATCCTTATTTACTGTTTCTTTTTATACTTTATATGTTTGCAAATTTTGGGTGTAACTGGGACCCTGAGTACACAATTTCATTCCACCTCATGTACCACATGCAATGCGAATGACAATAAAGTCCTTGACAATAAGTAAACCTTGAAACAATGGCTGCACTTCTAACTTTGCCTTAACCCATTTTAAAATGGCCGCCACAGCTAACTAATCTTAGCCTACATAAAAAATGACTGTAGCTCAGTGAACTGTACGGACATGGAGCTAAAATTCATCGTGGCAGTAGCTGATAGCCGACTGAATATGATCTTACTCTTGAGTTTTGACCAATACTTTACTGTTCCTCTGTAATGCCGTTTATATTTCTGTGTAAATAAAGTTTTTACTGCATGACATCAAACATTTCCAGCGAGTCCAGAGCGAAAGGAGAAAGCTGAACTGTGAAGTTTTATGAGAGGAGTGTTGATAAAAATCCTGCTGAAGTCACATTCTTTGTGGAAAAAAAAAAAAAAGATGATGCTGTTGTCACACGCCTCTTTAAAGTTCCACTTTCCCTCCTCTGCATCACATCCAGATAACCGTGTCAGGTTACGTTTCTAGACGCAGGGATGAACTCTGCTGAGTGACGATGATTCTTCAAGCCATTCTTTAAACATGTGGGTGTATTTGTGAGGTGAAACAGTTTCTCCTGCAGGATCATGTGCAAAACTCCTTTTACTCACAATACAATTGTTAAAACTACATTCTTAAATAAAAAAAGCATAAAGTGATAATGTAATTGGCTGTGTGTGTGTGCTTGTCTGTTAGCAAAATATCTCATGAACCACTGAATGTATTGCAATGAAACGCTCAGAAAGTAATCACTGGATGCTTGTCTACAGCTGACTAACATTTAGTCAATCTCATTTAACATGGCTGCCACAGCTAGTCAGAAAATGAGCTAAAACTGGTGTGGTAGTAGCTGAGAGTCCTTCGCAAAACGCATTCTGAGCACAACCAGGTCCAAAAAGGTCTTTGTCTGAAACTTTGACATGTGAAGCAGTGAGCAACTTGCATCAATTAAGGAACACCACTTTAGTTTTTTATGTATTTGCAATGGCATTCATGTGTTAAAAGACTGAGTTTTGGTGGATGTTTCTTCGTGCTGACGTGTCGTTCAGATGATTTAACAGTTGAATCTTAAATTTTGTGTATTCCTGGGCATGCTGCCCTGCGTGTTCTTCACATGTCTCTCCTCTGGCACACCTAAATCAAAGGAACAAACAACAGCTCGTCATGAACTTCTGCAGAAGCCACTTAACAACTTATTTATTTAAACCTGTTGTTTTGAAGGCATGAGTCAGGTTTTTTTTTTTTTTTTTTTTTTTAAGCGGGTTTCTGCAAATTACTTAAGTAGTCAGTATCTTACCTGCAGTAGACAGTGATCTCGGTTTGGAGAACCTGAAGTTATCATGAAGGAGTCAAGCTAATGACTCCACCAACTAAAACAGAGAAGTTTTCACATGTTCAAAACAACTATTAATGATTTTCACACCCCAAACTTTTTGCATCAAAACAGGATGTGTTTAAACCGCTTCAAACTACTGTCAGTCTCATAACAAATATCTAATCAAGTCAAACACTATGGAGATGTTTATGTAAAGGCTCAGTTATACAATTATATATTCATTTTTTTTTATTAATTTCTGTAGAAAACATATCTAGAGATGTGGTTTGTGCATTAACCATGCAACTAAAATGTGTGTCTACATTTTAGAGTGCATTTGTTCACCTGTAAACTTGTTTGACACAGCTGCAGGAGACATTCAATCGATGCTTTATCGATCCGCTCCGAACACGAGCAGCAGTTGGGATGGGCGAAATGGACGAGGCCCAGTACGGCAAAGGAAAATAACCAGAACAACTCTGTTGTTTCCAATACCAAGAAAATATTTTTGTTTTTGCTCACGGTAGAACATTATGCAACTACCCTTTGTTTTTACGGTCTCACAGAAGCCCACTCAGATCTTACACCATAACCACAAAGACAACAAAAATCATATTATCCATGATAAGACCTGATGGGTGTGTGCAGCAACAAGTTGACTCAGTGTTGGTTCAAATTCCCTCTGAGGACATTTTTTTTACAGCAAAACTTCAGCAGGAAGGGGCTGACAAACAGTCAAGGCCGTTGACCCAGTTCATGGAAGAAAGAAAAAAAAACACCCGTCATCTGTCCCTGATGTTTCAAATAATTTATCATCCCTAATGTGGGACAGCTGATAAGGAAGCAGAACTTTTGTTTCACTATTAACAAATCGCACATCATGTTTTTCACCAGTAATAGTTAAACATATACAATGCTGTACCATGGTGTGTTGAAAGCACCTTCCTTTTCTCTCCTTTCTTTTCCAATTTGGTCTCTTCCTTTATATTGTTTCTCTGCCAGCTGCCGCTCAGGAACCAGAGACACCTGGATTTAGCTCATCTTTCACAGTTTGCTCTCATTTGGGGATAACTATTGCCATGCGATGACGGAGATGATGGTGGCACGATCTGATACTGAGAAACCATCCAGCCCAGAGACTCCACACCCCCGTTGGTCCCACAATGCTCCCCCCTGTCCTGAATCAAACACGCAGAGATGTGTGGGATTACTCTCACAGGAGGAACTCGAACCTTTTGACTTCCTGCCCACACTGCTGAGGTCACTGGTCTCGGTGGGAGTGTCTGTGAAATGCCTGCTCAATAACAACCAGGCGACTGCAGGGGGAGGAAGAGGAGGGATGAGGAGGAGGAGGAGTGGGATGCAAGGCGTGGGTGGAGAAGTAGATGACAGGTTGTTGTGTTGGGGTGGAGGAGGGAGAAGCACATGCAGACCTCGTCTTTAGTGAGTCTGATTGTATGAGTTCATGTTTTCATGAAGACTCAAGTCCCCCTTTAAAAAAATACACAAGGAGAGTTTAGGGTTGAACTCGGCGCTGGCAGAAATAAAATTAGAGGATTTTTTTGAAGGAATCCATGTTGCATGGAGGTGAACACCAAAGTCCTCTTATGAGAAGACCGTTTTAGAAGTTTGATTAAACCGGATGTTATAATGATCCGTCATTGGTTCTTATCATCCCAATAGTTAGCATTCAGACTGTCCCGCCCACCTCCTAGTAGGTTTAAAGGAGCGTTATCATTGCTGATAATATGCAGCGTTGCACACGGGTAAACCAGGAAGTGTTTATTTTTGTTTGTTTTTCAGCTTATTTAACTCTTTTCTTAAACCTAACATACACCTGACCCAGAGGAGCATCTCTAAACTTAACCCCCGCAGTGCCAGCCCAAGCCTCAATGGGGCCCTAAGCCTAATTTGGTTTGGGGCCCTCTATTTCTGCTAATAATGTGGATTACTGCAATCAACAGTCAGATGATCAGATCATTCACCTAACATCAAACTCATTTTCAGTTAGGGCCATATCAAGAATGTCCTCAAAAGGCCAGACATGGCAGAATGTATTGAGAAAACTACCTATTAACAAACTGGTAACATATAACTTTCTCTGCATTCCAAGACTTCTTCTAAAGATAAATTATTTCATGTTTGAGTAATTTGGCATTATAAACCTAAAAACTGATTTGATTTGACTGATAAAATAATATTGAATTACACAACTGTTATCTTGAAGTTATGTCTCTGTGGCCCTATAGGGTGTAGAGAGAGACAGATATGGTTATGGCGGGCCGGATTTGGCCCAAGGACCTTGAGTTTGACACATGCTATCTAGTGGTATTAAAAGTAACATGAGAAGGGAAAAAAAAAAAAACACATTATGTGATATATTTTACAGCAAAAGTGTCATGTGGTTTATCATCTTTGGTTCCAAAGAACTGAAACACTAATGTTCAAAATAATTTGAAGTGCAAGATCAACAACAAACAGATAAAATATGGTAACTTATGCATAAAAATAAATTAAATTCTGCAAAAACATACTAAATTAAATATCAAGGAAATACTTAATGAACAATTACTTGACAGTTTAAAACCATGTAAAATGGTTTAAAAAATAAATGTAAAGTTAAATAATTAGTTCTTAAAACTATGTAAATGCATGCATCAATTTGAAAAAGCTGAACCATAAATATTAAACAACCTTTGCTCACACATTTGACCTGTTTGTTACTTCTTCCTCAGTGCTTCACACACTTCTTAAAACCTGTGCTTCCACTTAGGGGGCCCCCTAGTGGCCCTGGGGCCCTAAGCAGCCGCTTAGTTCTCTCATCCATTGGGCCGGCCCTGATGATGACCATGCACTGTAATTCTTGTTGATGCTGCTAAGTGTCTTACCAATACAGTAAATGCATTACTGTCTTGTTCTTCTACAGTTCCAGAGCCGGTGCCCATATTGACGGCCTCCAACACTCAGAAAAACTCCGTGCTGCTCGTGTGGGGACCGCCGCTGGTGACAAATGGCATCCTGTCTGGTTATTTCCTGCTGCATCACCTCTGTATGTCCACACACACACACACAGCCTGCCCATATAGCCATTTCAGATATTTGAACCTATGGGACTTTTTTCATTAATACTTTTCTCTTTATTGTAGCTCAGGGCTTCCTGTTTTGTGTGAAGTGTTGTGGGCGAACTGTGAGCCCGAGTGTTGTGTTGTTAGTAGAGGGGAAGTAAGAAAGGAAAATGTCAGAGGGAAGAAGATGTGGTGGGGGTGGACCTGCGATCTTACAGTTTATCTTTACAGAAGGTTTGTTTCCGATTCTGAAAATCTAAAAGTGCACATACACAAACGTCCTCTGTACCTTGCAGTTCTTTGCTCCCTGTGTGTTATCTTGGCAGGCAGTTGGTGGCACTGTTTAACACTGAACACTCCACCACACTGATTGTGCATTCTACTTCAGATCTGGTGCAACAGTTCTCTTATTGTGTCTTATCTCATCTCTGCCTCTGGACTCCAGGTTTTTTTTTTTTTTTTTTTTCTTATTATTATTTTTTTTTCCACAGGAGAAACATTTAAGCCCTTGCTGGTTGTGCCACCTGTGTAAATTTTACTAGCATTTATCTCTCCTCCTGCAAGAAAGCGCCTTTTATCCTGTAGTACTGTTGAGGTGAACGAGTGAGCGAGGAAGCTTTCATTATGGTCTCTGTTTTCAAAGCCTGCACTCGCGTTTGCTGACATTTCTGAGGTCTTTTGTGTGAAATGTGAATGCAGAGACAGCCCTTCGCCTCCTCCATCTGCACCCACGAAGTCTGTCCAGCTCTTCACTACGCATCCTCCCCATTCTCCTCTAAATCAGATGTCAGACTTTACACATTTATTCCCACACAGTGTGATTTGTAGGTGTTTGAATGGGAATTTATTTTTTATTTTATTTTTTTAGTTTAGTTTAACCAACGTGCATTCAAAATTCTGTTCACGTTTAGTTGCATAAATAAAATATAACGTGCTGTGCTACAGAATGCGTGCGGTCTGCACTTAACAAAGCAGCTGTGTGATGAACGAATGAGTAATCTGTCGTCACCAGAAAAATAAAATATGCAGCGTTTTGTTCCATGTGGTACGAAAGATTTGGCTCGTCAACTTTCACCTGATTTTTCCCAACATTGGTGCAGGAGTGACATCACTGAGGGTGGCTGAAATAAGCAATAAGCGTGTGGCTTCCATCATTCCACACAAACGTTTTACTTTGATGCATCATCTTTGGTGATCTGCTTTGCTACAGTACTTGTGATTCCCACCTGTCTCACCTTTCTGGTACTTCTTGGATATATTTGTCTTTTTTTCTCTTATGTTGTTTTTACACCTTTTACTCCTTAATATATCATAATTTTCCATTTTTTATGATCTTCTTTTTCCACATCTCCACTACGTCCTTTCTTATCCATCGCCACTTGTTTACACCCTCATCCTCTTCAGTTTTTCATCCCCTCTTTTCATCTTCCTTGCTCTCGTCCTAATGTATTCCTCCTCAGCTTACCTGTCACGACTTGTATCTCCAATATTCACGTTCCGTATGATCTAGCATGACATCTCTTCGCCTTTTCTTCTCTCTCAAACATTGACCCCCATTATAGTTGTGTTGCATTACCGTACAACATGACCCAACAGTGAAGACTTCTTTTTTTTTCTTCCCTTTTTTGATTCATCGTGGGCTTTGTGTGATCTAAACTGACCTGACATCTTTCTTTCTCGTTTGTAGTAAATGAGACGTCACTGGAGGTGATTGATTCCCAGGAGACGAACATCACTGGGGCTGACATCACGCAGTGGGAGCTCAGGGGTTTAAAGGAGGGCAGTCTCTACCGCTTCCACCTCAGCGCCTGCACTCAAGCAGGTTGTGGACCTCCACAGGCCCAGGAGAGCAGAACTGTGTCTGTAGAAGGTAAGTAGATTAAATCAGTGCTGGAAGTGGGTCTAATGTTTGCTTTAGCTTTGGTTAGAGAATTAAAAAAAAAAGTGTTTTTGAAGCACAAAGACTAACTGCAGATACATATATCTAAAAGACCTTTCTATAGAGCTTAGTCATCTTTTCAGCCTGTTAAAAAAAAAAAAAGAAAATCTTGTTTTTTACACCCCACACAGAAATAACTTTCATGTTAATGCACTGTTTGATTCTCCCACCACCTAATATTAGACTAATCCTTCATTTTTTCCTCAAAAGCTACACTTGTTGTCTCTCATTTTATAGAACACATGACAAAACTACATAAAATAGAACAAATATTTGTTAAACCTTCTCTTTTACATCTACAGACTATCAGATCTCATTGAATGTTTTCCATAAACTGTGTTTAAACAGGTGAAGTTGTACATTTTTCAATGAAAGCAGTTGGAAAATTCAGGAAATGAGCAGTGGAGGGGAAAAATATAATAATAATTATTATTATTATCATTATTATTATCATTATTATTATTATTATGGGAAATGAGTACAATCCAACTGGAATTGTATACTTTTCCTGATTATCCAGTAGTTTTGTAAATTGTTGCTGTCAGGCAGAAACCTTGTATTCCCCAAAATACAACCTTTCAGGAAATGAAAACAATGACTTTTCATTCAAAAACTCCTACAGATAGATGTGAAGGGAAACTATTTACAAAATAAACTGCTTTTAAACATCTAAAAAGTTAATTCTGGTCCTCTGGACATTCAAAAAACAAACAAACAAAAAAAAAAGTTGAAACGTTTCGTCTCTCCTCCGAAAGATTTCTTCAGTCTGAGGTGCTGTATTCAGCTCAGTCTTATAAACAACACCTTCTCATAGTGGATCAACCATTCAGCAGCAAACTGGTTGATCCACTGTGAGAGGGTGCTATTTATAAGACTGAGCTGAATACATCACCTCAGACTGAA
>JARVLU010000380.1:21629449-21641800 GCA_031762415.1 Simpsonichthys santanae
AAAATATTAGATGTTGGCACCTCCACATCATTGCATTCACTTTTTATTCACTATTTGTTTAGTGTCCCAACTTTTTGGAATCTGGTTTGTAGACAAACAGCAGGTATTTGGTGTTTGAGCTGATGCAGACATCAAACTGCTGTGTCACTGTTTCTAGAGGGAAGTCTAAGTGCTGACTCCAACATTTTCAGGCATTTCATCCATTCTGTGTCACAGCACCACTGCTCTCTAACTGCTGTGCATTTTATCACCTTTAAGGACGGGGCATCTTTTAAGAAATGCTAAATTTTAAAACACTAAGTTCACAAGAAAAATGGAAGCACTGATGATCGTTTTCAAACCAAGTAAAAGTAATAAATATCATTGCAATGCTTTTCGTTAGTAAAACCTCTAAATACAAACATTGTTTTGTTTCAACAGATTTGTAGAATAAAAATTTGTATTTTGAACATGACTCTTAATTCTGTCTGCAGGTCAAAAACATCCAAACTGCTTCTTGGAAAAACTAAGTGAGTTTATGAACCATGTTGACGAGCTCAGATTTCTATATGACGGTGGACATACTTCATATTTATTTTATGTGATAAGATGGAGACTTGTCAATAAGCACATGTTCTGCTGAACCAGTTCACTGGACTGGATTATTTAAAGAGGAACTTACCCCACTGTGAAACTATAGCTCCGCCCCAAGACAAGATTTAAAAGATGCAACAAAGTGGGTGTGCCAAGAGGCATCGCCTAAAGGAGGGGGAGGTGGTGGGGGGTTAGAGCGAGGAGGTGTGGCCAGGACAAGAGACCGTGACAGGCAGCTAGCATTAGCATGATATATGCAACATGGACAGTGATCACAGCGACACAGCTAGTTACGTCAGTGAGGTGGAGGACTTTTCACCCCCTCCCTCACCAGAAGCTGAGAGAGACTTGGAGCACAGTGGCCCTGAGCCTTACCAGTTCGAGCCGCTGGCTTCAGGCACTGGCGCAGCAATGGTTATGCTAATGCTAAAGCTACATTGCTATTGCTAATCCAACTCCCGATCTCTGCAGGGGAGTGGCTCTGCTTGAACCACTTTTACACACACGCAGCAGAGGATGTGACGAGAGACGGTACAAGACACGTCAAAGTGAGAGTCGTAGACCAATAAAAAAAATTAGGCTGCAGTACCACAGTTCAACCCATAGGATTAGTATAAACACATTTTAGACCAAATAGTGCCGATTTAAACATATACGCACAAAAACATGAAAATTAACACAGACATAGTGCTATACAACATTTTACACACATTCTAGGGAGTTTATCAGTTTAAAAAAGTTAATTTTGGATTTAGTTCCTCTGATTGTTCCAAAGTCCATGCTAATCTATTATTAACCTTTATTTAACCAGGCAAATCCCATTGAGATCACACTGAGATCACAGCTCTCGTTTGCAAGGGATGCTTGGACCTGAAGGCAGCCCAACATGCATGTTTTGGTCTGTGGGAGGAAACCGGAGTACCCGGAGAAATCCCACGCAAGCACAAGAAGAACATGCAAACTCCACACAGAAAGAGGTCCAACTGGGGATTGAATCCAGGACCTTCTTGTTGTGAGGCGACACTGCTAACCACTGAGTCATTGTGCTGCCAAATCTGATCTGGATCCTTTAACCAAACATCTGAACGAGACAGCAACTAACCTGGGTGTGAGGCTGGACAATGATTTAACACGGATTAAATCAGTGATCAAGTCCAGCTTTTATCACTTGAGACAACTGGTGAAGGTCAAATCATTACTGTCACATCATTTTGAGATTTTAATCCATTCTTTCATCACAAACTTGTCTGGACCAATTCACTTGTGTCGGTCTGAGCCAGTCATTACTGACTCGACTTCAGCTGGTTCAGAATGCTGCTGCTCGCCTTTTAACTGGAGCACATCCCTGTTTTAGATGGCTCCCAGTTCATTTCCAGATTAATTTTAAGGTTCTTTTATTTGTTTTCAAATGTCTTCATAGTGTCACCCCGCAGTATCTGTCTGACCTGCTCCAGCTGTACGTTCCCTCACTCTCGGATCAGCAGATCAGCTGCTGTTGGTCGTTCCAAAGTCCAACAGGAGGCTGAAGAGGTGAGCAAGCGTTCTCAGTCGCTGCCCCTAACTACCTTTGCACGTCAGACAAGCTGACTCACTTCCTGTTTGTAAATGTTAAATACACATTTTTCTCTTTGGCCTTTAACTCAGCTTGAAATGTTGGTTTTATCGTTTGCTGTTTTAGGATTTGGCAGTTCATTTCTTTTATGGTGTCAGTTGATTTGAACGGTGTTGTTTTTAAAGCTCTTTATAAATAAAGTTGATTGTATCATTGCATAGTTGAGTCTTTTCTGTTGTACAACAGTTTGCAGGAAGATGATTACAGCTGTGATGCTCAAACTTTCTTATGAGATTATGATTAAAGTGATTTTTTTCCCTTACATTTAGCTGAAGGGTTCTGAGACTGAGATCCGATTTTACTTTTCACTTGATTTTTTTTATGTTGTTTTACAAATAATGAAGCTTAGAAATGCCAGCAGAGAAACAAGGAATGTGGAGACAGAGGGACCTCTGTTTGCCTCCTGCTGCTTCCATCATCACGTTACAGCTTTTCAGTAAACGGACAACGGCGGGATTGTGACCACGTGAATGTCCCCACTGTTATTCTTTGGTTTTTAATATTTAAGTGCCCGAACACTGAATCCACGCTCGGTTTTAGAACATGAGCTGCAGCGAGGGTGAGACAAAAAGCATCTGGGCTCTGCCATGATGTGAGTTTTTCCTCTGAAGGTCACTTTTTATCAGTCGTCAAACAAATCAGTCACTCGTGGAACAGAGTTTGTGTTCTCATGCTCACATCGGCTCGAGTGGTTTTAGTTAAAAACACAAACCTCCATAACTGAGTCCATTTTACAGATATTGAGTTCAAACTTGATGTGGTAGTAGCTGAGAGTCATGGAGTCTTTATCTAAACTCTGACGGGCGATGTCTTTTCTTCAAGCGACGCCAGGGCTTTAATGTGTAGATCTGTTTTAACAGCTGTTGTTTTGTCACAGAAACATTTGAGGAGGTTTCTCTGTGCCGTGAAAATCTTTACTTTGCTCGTTGCCAGAGCTCAGAGAAAAGGAGTCAAAGCTGCTGACTTAACCGGACTTTTTGGGGTGGGGGGTTATCATCAGAATCCCATGATTCACTTCCTTGTCCACTTTGGGACCATTAGCCAGCGCTAGCTTCCACTTTCTTCGTGGGGGGTTTCTGAGCTTAGCTTCCAAACTTTCCGGGAAGCAAGTGAGCCGACAAACAAGACCTTGTAATGTTTAACTGGTTTCCCAGAGACAAGGACTGAGGAGTCCTCCATATGAACATACTTCAAGAAAGAGAATACATTTAAAGTGATTTTTATTGTAACAAAGCACATCAGGAATGCTGAGGAGCAAGGACATGAGTTAGATGATCCAAGAGGAGGATGACATTGTTGGTAGATTCAGTTCTTACTGTAGCAGCAGGGCTTGTGGTTGAAAGGTGAGGAAGGCAGCTGAGGAGACACAAGAGACTTCCAGGGGGTTCTTCAAAGAAGTACCGACACAGATATGAGGAGAGATACTGTAAATAGTAACAGGAACACAGGTAAGTCTTTCTCAAGGGTCATAAGCACGACAACCAGAGGCAGGTAACGCTCCAGCGGCGAGGAGACGTCATCTACTGCCTTTTATACTCCTGGCGTCTCGTTAGGGAGATAATCTTCAGGTGTGGAAACGTTGACGCCATCTAGTGTTTTCAGAGCAGCAGGAAAAGCAGGAACTCCCACAGACCTGATTAAAGTTTCGTCTAATCATCCACGATCTGTGCAATGAGTTAGACACACCGTATTTTTGGGACTATAAGTCACCCTGGAGTATAGGTTGCATCGGTCAAAACATGCCTCATGAAGAGGAAAAAAACAACATATAAGTCGCTTTGGAGTACAAGTCACATTTATTTATAAGTGCATTTCACAATGTGCAGTGACAGACATTTAATCTGAAATAATAATAGCACACAGAACATACCTGGGATCCTGAACAGGATTAATTAACACAACAAGTCAACGAGTCTGACAAGCAAGTTACTGGTAAATTCACCAGTCTCATTCCACATCAACTTTTGGGAGCATTTTACTTGTGTCAAGTTTTATTGATAAATGGTAGAGGAACAACACAGAGTTGTCAAAAGCCTGGAGGGCCCTCTCCCAGTTATGGTAATGTTTACGCTTTGGTTCATTTCAGTATGAATGAACATTAAACGCATCAGTCAAAAATTGCATCATGAATAGGGAAAAAATGTATATAAGCTGTTTTGGACTATAAGTTGCAGGACTGGGCAAACTATGAAGAAAAAAAGTGTGACTTATAGTCTGTCAAATACGGTAAACCTCTGGACTTATAATTATTCAATCAGTCATGTTTAATGTGATCATTAGATTGAGATGTTTATCAATAGTATGTGCAATAGGCTAAGAGGTTTTTAAAATGTGTATCTTGTTTAATGCGAGTAATGAGTGAAGATTTTTAATTGTGTTTTGTACATGCAATGGTTTTAAACATTACATTATGTCTCATGTGTTTTAGACACAAACATATTATCCAATATATCTGTCTAATTATATACACTGTCCCTGTTTTAAAATAAATACATTCAGAATTATATTTTGTGATCCTTTCTGTCGTATTCACTTCTTTTACTTTGTATTTTGTGTTTTTTAAAGCAGGTTCATTTCACGTTAGCGTTTTGAAACATGCTGTCTAAATGAATGACTCCTTGTTTGTCCTCTCTGTGTTTTTAGAGAACAAACGAAAGAAGAAATGGCAAATAAAGCTGATTGTAATCATACGTGCTGGCTCAATAAACTCAGGGCAAGTGAAACACTCTTTATTAACATGATGTTGTGCTTGGCAGCCCCCCCATCCCCTTCAAATGGCTAAGAATCACAGACTCCCTGTAAAGAGATGAAAGCCTGGTATGTAGTTAATAACCGTAGATTGTATTTGCACAAATACCCCTCAGAGTCTAATGAACTGCTGTGTGTGTACGTCCGGGACTGGGGAGTGCCGATTAGCACATTAAAGCACATTTGCACATTAAATTCCCGATTTTATTGTGTGAACGAAGAATGTTGTAACGACTGAACAGGAATCTTAAAGTTTGCTTTCTTTCCTGCAGCATTCTGTTTATTTTCCAGTGCCTCCATTGTTGCAGCGTTTCTTCTCACATGAAGAAAAGCTCAAACAACTCTCAACCCCTGCTGGAGTTATTTTTTATTTTATTTTCCATGAACATTCTCAGATTTTGACTGAAAACACGTCGTCTTGCAGTCTGCTCATCACCTGTGTGCATCGCAGCAGCTCAGGGAGGATGAGGTTCCACATCACGCTTTCATATCCTGAAAATCTGCTGATTTGTGAGTTGCTGCTGGGAGTTTTATCTCCAGGGAATTCAACAACCTTGAGATGACTCCACGTTAGAGTCCGATCAAACGTTGAGATGAGTTTATTATCATTCCAGTGAAATTGTACAAATGTTTGGAGAAGTTCTTGTGAAATCTAAACCCACTGAAAACAGGATGTGGCTCCGGGGGTGAAACGCGATGAAGTCCAGAGTAGGGTTTGCTTTCTTACATTTCCTGAGGGTGAAGGGGAAAACAGTCACACAAACATAATGATAAATGTCAAACAGGATTTTTTTTTTTTTTTTGGTATCATTTATTAAAATTTTTAGTGATTGCATCTAGGCCTGTCACGATAACAAATTTTGCTGGGCGATTAATTGTCTCAGAAATTATTGCGATAAATGATAATATTGTTTAAAATTTGACAGTAATTAGTAAAAAGAAATGTTTGCTAATTTGTTTTGCATGTTGGACCTTTTTCAACCACTGGATGGCAGTATAAGACAGTTTGAACCGAAGGATGGATACTGAGGGAGCAAGCAGCGTGTCTCTTTTAAGGAAAATGGGAGGGAGGCTACCTTTATTCCCTTATCGGACTTTAGCAATGCGCTGTACGCTGTGATCGTCCCATCTCAATGTGTCCAGTCCCTAGACGCTAGTATCTACTAGTGTTATGAGGTTTGTCAATGGGTATAGAGATCACTGTGAGCCAAACACTTAAATTGGTTGGTCTTCCCTGAGTGCACGCAGCACAGGTATACACACTGGATAACTAACCTACAAGGCTCTATTGCGTTTAGTTTCAACTTATTTTTGCACTGTTCTACAAAGAACTAACAGTCACTGTATGCTCTAACAAGGTTGTCAGTTCCTTGTGTCAAAAATGAATTAAGGACATGAGTGTTCAGTCGCCATGGAGCACTCTATAGACTGATCTGAAACTACCAGACCTCATCTCTTTTAGAGACTTCTTCAATGCTGGGAGATGGACTTAGTGAGCCCTTTGAATGTTGCCTGTGTTCTTAGTCTGTTTGAACCGTTGCCTGTGTTTTAAGTCACAGTAAAAAAAAAAAAATCATTATTATGCCCATGGCTTAAAATTCAAAAACGTGGGCAAGAAATCTTGATCTCACTAGATATTTATCTGGTTAAATAAACGTTCTGAAGATGATCAATGTATAGTGGAGATGTTTACGACACCACAATTGTTCATTTATGTCTAGCTAAGACATTTATAAACAGCAGACCGTTATGGACAACCCTGATGTCCATAGATCTCTAACTTATCTCTGAACTACATTTATAATAATAACAATAATAATAGATAATAATAGATGTCAACCTAAGCATGTTTTGATAGCTCATTTATTTATAGATACTTAGCTTAGACATGTATGGACAACATACATCACTGGATAACTCAAATGTCCATAGAAGTCTAGCTCTATAAAGAATTGTGTGTCCATAGAAGTCTAAAACTGGAGATCTATGGGATTTTCTGAGAAATCTGTTATTTTGCAGAGTAAAGTGAAAGTGAGAAGGGCCAGCATTTCTGAACCAAGTGATACTGATCACGTACCCAGACGCATTTCCTCCACACAAGGTGCGTCACCATACGGGTATCTCAAACTGTTAGATGTATACTTATTTAGTTGGACAAACATCTAAAACCTTCCATATCTTCCCAACAGACATAGTTCTCCCCCACCAGCAGGAGATTGAGCGCATGTCCAGCTTCAGAGATCAGCTGGGGGAAGATTGGTTGAGATACCAGCACCATCTAGATGGAGAAGCAACCACCACCATCAGCACTGTCAGTACAAACCAGCCAGTCTCCGAAACGCTCTCCAATGGTCCCAGTAGCTCCACCATTTGTCCTCCTATTGATTCATCTCCTTCTGGACAAGCATCTGAGCTCCCCCCAGCACTGCTCCTCTCCCCGGAAATGAAAGATATGGACTTGGAGACCGAGTCCACCTTACAGTGGCTCAGTCACAGCAGTCAGCAGAACAAATCCTCCCTGGAGGGCAGCATGGTGGATGGGTTAGCAGCGAGGCAGGAAGAAGTACCTCACTCGAGCCCGGCTTTCCAGAGGTCTGCCAGAGCGTCGAGCGGAAACGCCAAACAAGAAGACGAAGAGGACCTTGGAGGTAATTTCTTTAGGGATCCAGGTTCATTTACATTTGATCTTGAGAATGAACACAAACCATCACCCATTTTTTTTTCCCTCCTCAGTGGACCTGTGTCTCCCACTTCTTGTTGGAGTCCTGTCTGATGAAGAAAGGGACAACAGAGGTCAGCAGACAAAGAGAGCAGAGGTGTTTCTGCGCGTCAAGCAGGGTTTGGTGCTGGAGGTGGACGTGCAGCGTGGCCAAGAGCAGTGTCGGCTGGATCTGGACAGCCTGGCCCAAGTGGAGACCACAGAAGTTGCCTGGATCCAAGGGGTAAGAATTGGACCAGACCGGCCAACAATGAGTTTCGTGTAAGAGGCTAGGATCTGTTTTGTTCCTCTCTACTCAAGTACTCAGCCGCTTAACTCCCTGTAAGATTACCAAACAATTAGGAAGTTCTGAAGACTGAATCTGATGCAAAATTAAGGACAAGGCTTCATATCTCAAGTTGCATGGGAAAGGATTAACGTCCAAAGGATCAGCGTCCTTTAGTAGGGTCTGGTAAATGTGACTATTTGACATTAAACTTTGCTTAATGTGAAAATAGATGTGTTGTGATTTTAAAACTTTTTGGTAACACGTCCAAAACAAACATTCCAGTCAGCTAAGGCAAAGGTCAGACATAATTTTTAACTAGAGAATTTGCATTTCCTGCAAAAATGCAGTGTGAATGCTTTTTGCAAAAGATTTAGCTGAAAAACAGCTGAAATTAGCTAAAAAAGGCCGAATTTTAGCTGAAAAGCGAGAACAAGCCGAAATTAGCAGAAGAAAGCAGAAAGAATTAGAATTTGCTGAATTAGGTTTAAGTAAGCAGAAATGAGCACAACGTTTAGGAAATTAGCTAAAAATAGCTGAAAATGCAGAAGGAAGTGGAAAGAGTTGAAATAAGCTATAAATGTAGAATTATCTGAAAAAGCTAAACATAACATAAAACAGCTAAATTGTAGCTGAAATAACTAAACAAGCAGAAATAAGCCAAAAGGAGTATAACAAGCTGAAATTAGCATAAATAAGTTAATTATGCTGAAAGTAGCAAAACATTACTGGTAAATGTAGCTGAAAACATCTGAAATTAGCTATTAAAAATGCTAACAAGGTACTGGTAGCTGAAAATGTAGAACAAGTTTAAATTAGCCGAAGAAACCAGAAAGAACACATTTTTGGCAAATTAGGTTCAAAGAAGCAGAAATGAATGCAAACTGTGGAAATTATCTGAAAAAGCTGAAAAGCTGCTAAAAAGGCTGAAGGGAGTGGAGAGAACCCATTTTTACTGAATTAGGCTGAAAAAAGTTGAAACGAGTGCAAAAAATGTGGAATTTTCCTAAACAACTAAAATTAGCATAAATACGGCTAAATAGTAGATGAAATAGCAGAACAAGCTGACATTAGCTGAAAGAAGTTAGAAGGAGCACAACAATGTTGTGGTTTAGCAGAAATAATGTGAAAGGAGCACAAAACAGCTGAAATTAGCTGAAAAAAATGTTTGTGAATTTGCACAAGGGAGCTGAAAGAAGCCGAAGCAGAACAAAATGTGAAAGGAGCAGTAAAAGGTTGTAAACACATCTAAAGATTTGAAGGATGTAAAATGAGCTCAGTTCATTTTCTATGAGGAAAAAAATGGCAGAAATTACTAAATATTTCAAAAAGCTAAAGCTGCACCAATACTGAAAGTCACAACAGGATTGTCCTGAAAGAGCTGAACATTTTGATGTATGATTTGTTGAAGTAGCACAAAAACTATGGGACAGGAAAAATCCCAAAATACATACAAAATGAATCTCAATATTGTGAATGCTTCATTCACACAATAAAACTTCCCTGAACATTTTCCTTAGTTCAGTACAACTTTTCATGAATTTCAATGCACGCCCTCAAAGTTTAGACATGTTTAAGAAATTATTCATGTGAAACTATTACTACTGCTTTTAGCTAACTGCCGTTAAATATGGGTTAGCTCTTTTTAGCTTTTAGCTAGTGTTTCACTACTTTTAGATTTTAGCTAACAATTTGCATGTGCAAAGGGATTTCCAACTACTGTAGTTGGAACAATAGACTTTATTGGGTAAACATTTACATCAGTACTTCGATTTTTACTTTTAGCCTTTAAGTTAGCATTTTGCTACTTTAAATTTTTAACTAGGGTTTGCTATTGCTACTTTAAATTTTTAACTAGGGTTTGCTATGTTTAGCTTTTTTGTTGTTGTTGCTACTTTTAGCTTTCAGGTCAACTTCATTTTCAGCTCATTTTATAAGCGCTCAGCATTCACTGCATTTTTATTGAAAATGCAATTTGTCTAATTTTATTTGCTACTTTTATCAAATGAAAACATTGTACGGTAGTGCCATATTGAAGTTCATGTTTACTCTCTTTGGATGACTACATCAGTAACTGTTTTGTTCTCAGGATGCAGAAAGTTTGTTTCCGGCCGTGGAGCTTCACTTTGACTACATCACCAAGGCAAATAAGAGGAGATGCTACGTCCTGCTGGATGACGACCCGCAGCAGGCAGCTCAGGTTAATAGACAAACTTGCAAACATTTCTATTAGTATGCACTCGGAATAGACCAATTTTATTTAGCCAGCCATTTGGCCACTTTAAAAATTGTCGCTCGTTTTTGCCGTTGCGTAGTTGATCACAAATCGGAAGATGAAAACGAAGCAGCAAATGCTAAAACCAACTTACTGTACCTCACACTTCCTTTGTTTTTCTAGTAAGAATGCTTTTCTGTTTATTAATTTAAGCGCAGAAGTTCTTATGTTGTTAAATACCAAATGTTTTTATATTTTGTGATCAGAACCATAGGCGTTGCAACAATTATTTGTGAAGGGGACGTGCCTCCCCCACATTTACCATGAAATATTAGTTCACTTAGCGCTGTTGCTATTTTTTCGTAAATGAATCCATTCCACTTGATTAATAGAAAACTCAAACCATTAAAAGCCCACTCCAGATTTTCCTGGTTACCTACAGCAACTCACCACACCTGTAGTGTTTCTCTGAGGTCACATTCCTTGGCAGGGCACTCATGGGGGTTGTTGCATGCTAGCTTAGCGCTACGTTAGTGCCGGCAGTTGTCGACTGGGGTGGGGAAGGGTTAGATGCACGAGAGAAGCGGAGCGTGCTCTAATCACACAAGGAGAGCTGTTGGTCAGGTTACTTGCGCTGTTTTCTAAAATAGGTAGTGAATTAAGTATTTACTTATGTAGGTAAAAATAAATGTTTAACAACTTGTAAAATACACCAGAACGCAGGAAATGGCATCTACTTTATTCAAAATTTTCTGTGTGAGGACCCCCAGACCCACCCCCACCAGTGTTTTCCCCCCACATTACAAATGCTTTTGACACAAATGATTTGAACAAAAAGCAGATCAGTGTTGCATATCAGTCATTAAGTGCCTTGATTTCTAAGGAATGGTTGTGGAAAGACTTGAATCAGTTGACATCTAGATCTGTATGTAGTTAAACAGATATGGACCAAAACCATATGTCATTAGACTGATTTTTATCAATTTAAGTAAAAAGACAGGCACATCTTTGGGCAAAAATACAAAAAAGTTGCACTTAACCTTCCACCCTTTGGTCAGAGTTTTTCCCCTGATGAGAGTTGTATTCATGGCAAGAGTGCAATGCCATATTCATCAAGAAAAATCAAATTTTTATCTCTTAGATTCACGTAAATGTATTTGATTAGATAAGACTCGCTTTTTAGATCAAATGTATGTACAGTTTGTAGCCTTCAGTCATCTGTAGCAAAGGTAAGAATATGTATGAGAGGTATATACAGGTAGCTACATCACAGTCTAAAAGAATATTTAAAAATCTATGTTTAAACAAGCAGTGTGCCGATGTCTCCTGTATCAGCGGGGCTTGAATAGTGAATGTGGTTTTCTGGACAAGTGTTTTTATGAACAAGATTTTGATGTGGCAACCCAGTTTTCAATAGGGAATGGTCCTAGTCCTGGATGCTACACATGCCACACAATTGTTCACCTCACAAGGTACAGTATGTACATTTTTGGTGGCAGCCATCTTGTATTTGACGTGGCAACCCAATTTTTGAAAAGTAGAAGTAGTCACATACAAAAATAAAAGTTGGCACATTGCTTACTGTATTTCCCCTAGGCTACTTGGCTTTTTAGCTAACGTGTCTGTATTGCACGCAGCTAGCATAGTGCTATGTCAGTGCTGACAGTTGTTGACCGGGGGGCAGTTTGGTTGGTTCTGTTGACAGGGCGGGGCACCCTCCTTGTATAATGAGAGGAGAAACACTGGCTTAGTTTTCGTGTTATCCAACTAACAAGGCAACAACCGTCTTGGATTTTGCCATGTCAAGCCAATTTTCTAAAGGAGCTTTTCCTATGTCTAGATGCATCCACACACCAATGTGGAAGTTGGTATCTCACTCATTTTTCAAGTTATTGGGTTTACAACATGCACGGGCAGGTGGAAGATAGTTCATGATAAAGGGTTATACCGTACTTCTGGGTCAAAACCAAACAAATGGGCTTCTCTTGTAAAAATCTGCATCAGTCATTGAAAACTCATCAGTCTACTAATGCCCAATGAATCATTTATTTTGCCACGCAATCACAAACCTTTACATAGTCATGGTAACGTATGAAGAAACAACTACAGGTAGACACCAACTTACGGCGCCATCGGCTTACGGCATTTCGGACTTACGGCGCCGCCCCCAGTGACGTCATCACACCTCACATTGCCTTTTTTATGCAGCATTTTATGTT
>JARVLU010000380.1:21645283-21663457 GCA_031762415.1 Simpsonichthys santanae
TTTCGTTTCATCACATGTACCACATGTGGTGCAAATGACAATAAAGATTCTCTGACTCTCTGACTCTGACTCTGAAAAGTGTTCCCACACGGAAAGCTGTTCGGAACGGTCCGCGTTCAAACCTTTAACAAAAAGCCGAGAGAAAGGCTGATGCAGGCTGAACCCGTGATCCGCCCTGAGAGGAGCATAATGAGAAGTGTTCACACCAGAACACATACAAGTCCCCGTTCATTATTCATGGCAGATTACCCTCTTCATTAAGGCAGGGACCAGAGGACCGAAAGGAAAGAGGAGGGGAAGTTCGTCTGCGGGAATGTTGCCGGATGAAGACCAGCCAGCCGGAGCTTTGACCTGCAAACGCTGCAGAAGTTTCAACCGTCACATTAACTGGCATTCAAACGGGACTGAGGGTGCTGGAAACCACAACAAGACAAGACGGCCTCTGCTGTACAAAGGTCATGTCTCTGGGGGGGTTGTAGTTCTGCATTTTGTTTTGATGCCGTGTACACAATGTGACAAAGTTTTTCTGCGCGAGGCTGGAAAATGTCAGCGTAGCAGAACTGATGTGACCACAGCAGGGAAACCACTGGGCCCTGCTGACCTCCATCAGCTGCTCGAAACTCAAAATGTACCTCAACTTACAGTCAAAAACAACACTACTGTCACCAGTCTGTGTGGACATTCTGCACATTCTGAAACTCAAAGTTCAAATATTTTGAAATGGAGTTCTGTGAAAAGGTTGTGAACAATAAATATCTCACCTGTTGTAGATAAATGTTTGAGACTCTGGACCAAAGTGGGTTGCTCATGTCGTGAAACAACTTCAAACTAGAGATTTTCTCAGAGATACACGCTAACGTTTTGTTATAAAGTGGTTAACTTCACATTGCAAAGTTTTTACTGCAGAAATTTTACAGTATTTTAAAATTCAGGCAGCACGACGGCTTAACACTGTTGCCTCACAGCAAGAAGGTCCTGGGTTTCAATCCCCGGTTGGACTTGGGGTCTTTCTGTGTGGAGTTTGCATGTTCTCGTGCACGCATGGGTTTTCTCCTGGTACTCCGGTTTCCTCCCACAGATCAAAAACATGTTAGTCTGTCATCAGGTCCAGGCCTCCCTTGCCAAAGAGATCTGTGATCTCAATGGGATTTACCAGGTTAAATAAAGGTTAATCAATAAATAAATAATCCCTGCTGGAAACGCCTCAGGCTGTGACAGACACATTACATTTATCTACTGTTTCTATTTATGTTTGAAGATAAAATTATATGTAAACAATTAATGGTAACAATGCAAACATCGATGAAACAGCAACTGGTTGAACTGCTTCAAAGCGTTGCAGATTTGAGTTGTTTTAAACCACGGGCATCAAACTTAGAGGCTCCAAAATTTAATGTGTCAGCACAATCCGTCATATCCTCTAAAGCAGTGGTTCCCAACCCTGGTCCTTGAGGAACACCATCCTGCATGTTTTAGTTGTTTCTCTGCTCCGACACGCCTGGTTTTAATAAATGGGTGATTAACAGGCTTCTGCAGAACTTGAGGAAATAATTAAATCACTGAATCAGGTGTGTTGGAGCAGGGAAACAACTAAACCGTGCAGGATGGTGTTCCTCAAGGACCAGTGTTAGGAACCACTGATCTAAAGGAAACTTCAGATAAAACTCCAAACACACAGCTACTAATATTTTACTTTGAAATACAACAAGAATGCAAATAAATAGATAAATAAAACATTATATTGGACTCAGCTGCTCTGATGCACATGAGCTGAGGTTAAAGCTGACTCTGTTCTTCTTAACAAGTTCTGGATAAGTCTCATGCAGGTGTTCTTTGCTGCTTCGTTCTTTTGCTGATCTCAAAATCAAATGTCACTGAAAAATTCAAACCTATATAATATTCTTGGCTTCATAGTTAGCTAACTGCAAGAAAAGGAAAACAAGAAGCGACAGAAATCTGATCAATCACAGACTGGCAGGCCTGTTTTAATGCAGTCATCACAATTAAACACAGTTCAGTTTAAATAATATCTCCCAGACCAGAAAAACTGGTAAGAAAGGCCACGTCTGGCCCGGGGCCTTGAACTTGTCACATATATTCTAAACTTTATTAGTCCATTTTGAGTTTTGAGCCACTCAGACACACTGACTTGTTAACCCGGTAAAAAATAATCTACCTTTTTTTTTTATCACTGAGGTTGTCCAAAGAGCCATTTGCAACACGCAAAATGCAGTTGTTCATAACATTTTCACAGAATCCCATTTCAAAACATCTGAACTGTAGCTTCACAATATAAAACTAAAACTTAGAAAAGCTAACAAGCCAACAACTTGCTAAACTGTATGTGTGAGTTGGACCACATCAGGTTTATTATCTCCTGCAAAACATCAGGGGTTAGAGTCAGAGCGGCCAAAAAGCAGGTTAAATATCTGTTCTTCTTCACTAATCTTACACAAAAAATAAAACAACACAAGATGGAAAAGCAACATGGTTGGCATGCATGCTTTAGTTTATATAACAAAAGCTACTGGCATGTGATTCATACCTGTTTTGTGGCGGAGTTTAACGCCAGCTGCACGCCCTAAAAGCAAACCTTTTACAGCAGAACAGAGAAGTGTGTACTCAGTGAGTGATTGATGGTGTGTGTTGTTGTGAAACGCTCGAGCAGGGCCACGCTAAGAGCTCTGCTGAAGCTGGGAGGAGAGAGATTATATGTTTGGGGTAAAAAAAAAAAAAAAAAAAAAGAATAGTCCAACATCCGAGAAGATGCAAGCTCAGACAGGCCACACGGCTCAACCGTGACACAAACGAGCCTCGAACCGAAAACAAGAATCCCTTAGATTTAAAAAAAAAAAAAAAAAAAAAAAAAACAGGGATTGCTCAAAGAAATCTGTCAACAAAATCCTTCCTGACATGACTCTAATGACGCCTGACCACGAGTCAGTTGAACTGCTGAAAGCCTCGGCTGAGTCCTTAATCCCTCATTGTGTTTCATTTCCATGGAGATGCTAAATCCCAGCAGATGTTTACATCCAAATTCATCACGTGCGCTGGTAGAGCGCTACAATTAATTCAATCGGTGACGATCAAATGACTACCTGCTTCTGACGACCTGCGCAGGGAACATGCAGTAAGTCGTGCTGCAAAGATGCTACAATCGATTTTGCTCTCGAACGTCTGATTCCAAGCTCGGAGTTATTTTGCAAGCAGACGCATGAAAAAGGCACATTATTATATAAGAGCAATAACTCTCCGAGTGCCTGTGAGAGTTTGTCCGGCTGCCTGACAACAAAACAAGTCTGTGCATTTTGCGATTATTACGTCTGACCTGGGTGATCTGAACAGAGCCGCTCTGCTGCAACAGTGGATTTCTATAAAACCAACCCCATCAGCAGCGTTATGGTGCTAACAAGCACACGTGCAACATGTTGATTTTCTGCAGTGACTGGACGGAGAAGAAAGCTGCTGCCGCTAACACTTGAAAAGTTCAGAGCTGGATGAAGTTTTACCTCGGGTGAGTTTTAAAGTAGCAACAAAGGATGCTAAAAAAAAAACTACTTTTGACTGACAGCTGCAGTTCTTGCAAAAGGATCTAATAAAACCACAGCTGGAGCCTCAGGCGCCTTCGAAGCTCAGCGCAGGCTGGAAAAAATGAGAAATGGTGGCTTGATGAATCTGCACTCTTGCTTCTTGAAAACGACACGTGACGCGACATCAATCCTTAATACCAGAAGTAAAGGTCATAAGGGACTTACTGTAGGAGAAGGTGAGGCGAGGAGTGACGTCGTTTTCTGTGACAGCTGTATGAAAATGGGCAACAAGGAGGACAGCGTAGGCGGGGAGACAGAGCCAAGCCATACTCATCGTCCACATGCCTCCACCTGTCAGCTCGCTCTAGGTGCCTTTAAGGTTTTTGTAGAAATTCATGGAGCGTCCTTTTTTTTTTATTTATTTCGCTTTTATGCAGTTTGTTTTCCTTGAAGGGTCACGCTCGTCTCACAGCTCCAGGCACCTTGAGTGGAAGGCCAGAGGGTGAGCTGGTTGATTTCAGGGTTCTCCTCTGTTGACAAAATGACAAGCTGGGACCTCAGGGGGAAACGGAAAGCCTCGTCCGGTCAGCCTCCATACGCACGCGACAGACTCCTCAGAGTCTCAGCCAAGATCTGTGAGGAGAAAACAGCATCAGATCAGTGTTTTATAGGAAGCTGCATGGATTCAGATTGCACTGAATACTGAGTTGATTGGTGAATGATACGTAAAACTTGTTTCTTGGTCAGATTCAAAAAAATAGTTTTGAGTTTTTTTTCATTAAGCTGAATCAATAGCATAGTTCAGTATTCATGTCAGGTATTAATATACTGCTTTGCTTTAAGGGAGTAAAAGTCCTGATGACCAGCAAACACATGTGAACACAAAAAGAGACGAAGAACAAAAACATCACGTGACACTGGTCTTTCTGTGTTTATGCTCAAACATATTATTTCCACTTCTGCCTTTATATGGATCTCCAACTTGTTGGAAGATGTTACTTGACAAACAATTACTGCAGCTATAAAAACAAGACCATGAAAACACTGTAGACTTTAGAATTGAAAAAGCTCCTCGGATGAGGATCGAAACGTTTTCATGCTACAAAGTCCAGTTGTTTCTGTATTGAACCTTTTTTGACTTTATCATGTCCTGGACGACTGAGAATCTTCACCAGCATACTGTAGACTTTAGTTTTTTTTTTTTTTTTTTTTAGAAATTTAATGACGCACGGACGTTGCAGTTTTATTTACACTGCAATGAATTCTGGGTAAATGATGTCGACTGGTTGCTGTGGAGGGAGCTACATTCAGTTTGAATGTTACTTTTAGACATTCAGCCCTTTAATTTGTAACGGAGCGTGTTGACAGAGTAAAATATGAAGAAATGATACAAATTTTGCGTTAGCTCCTGACTTAATATTTAGGCCTACGGTGTTAGCTTGGTGTTAGCTTCAGAGCTAATAGTGTTAGCTAATAAATTCAACATTGCAAGTTGATCATGTTTGATTGTTTCATCCAATATGTTTTGCATAAGGACTAATACAAAAATAATACTTTGTTGTCACATGTTTGACTTTTTAGCTTTGACTCCTTGGGTTTTTGTCTCCACTACAACCAATGCAGGCTACACCATCATCCCAGAATGCATTGCACCTGTAAAAAATAAATAAATAAATAAATACAATTATATGTGTGTGTGTGTGTGTGTGTGTGTGTGTGTGTGTGTGTCAGAACAACAAGTGCTCAGTCATTGTGTTGCTAAAAAAAAAACCTGGTGGACATGTGAGGTCATTAGGTTATCTGACTGTGCAGCACATGATGATTTAGGACCACAGCTTGGCTTAAAAAACACTGGTATTTTAGCAGCCCAGTAGCACAAGGCTTTGACTAATTTACTGGCTGGTAGTTTTTTTTGTGTGAAAAATAATGATAAAGCGCAGCAAAATTGTTTAATCAGTGAAATCACATCTGATGCACTTTTGATCTTTCTCAACTGTGTTGTTAATAGTTTGTCAGATTCGCCACATCGCTTTGAGCAGCAGGTGATAAGAAAAACTTTAGAAAGAAAATGTGACAAAGTGCTTCTTGTGTTAATCATGAAAATGTGAAAATGTGATTTTGCTTTCATTTGGCAGGTGAAAATGCATCCTGTCCTATCGAGCTCAGCCCCTCCAAGGTTGTGGTGAAATATGGAGACCCCGTCTCAGTGAACTGTACCTCAACAGTTAGTGATCTTGAAGGATTGGGTTGGGAGGCTTCGCAAGGAGGCATCGGCCTCAGAAACGTTACATCTTTGACATGGACTGTTCAGAGTTTAACTCATTGGGACATACATCCTTTATGCTATTTTAGCGATTTGGGTGGACATCAGTGTGAAAAGAGTCCAGAACTTGTTATATATAGTAAGTCTTTATTGATGTGCACACATAAAATTCACAAGTTAACTGTGCTTGACAATCTGTTCCTGTTCTCTAGCTTTCCCAGAATCCATCAGCATCAGCATCAGCCCCAGCAGTACTTCAGAAATGACAGAAGGGACGCCATATGACTTAGTATGTAACATTTTGAACGTTGCACCACTTAAAAAACTCATTATGAAGTGGTACAAAGAAAATACCATGATCAGCCAAAAAGTCTTTCATCGATACCCGGATGTAAATGTGCCCCAAAATGCATCAAGTAGCTATAATTTTACGCTGGAAAAAAGCGACAGCAATGCCACTTTCAGATGTGAGGCACTCATGGACTTGGGCCCTGAAGGACCTCTAATTACATCTTCACAAAAATATCAAATTGAAGAAATTCAGTGTAAGTATGCCAATACATTTCACTTATTCTTTTGTTTTACTATTAAAAGTTCTGAAACTGTAACAGGTAGGCTGGTGTAAATATTTCTATTCGGAGCAGACCACAGATTTTTAGAAAGAAAAAAAGGACCAGTGATACAAAGTCTCAGTGAACTGCATTTGTAGCAAAACAAGCTAAATGCTAAAAGTAGCAAAATGTCAGCTTTAAACAGAAAAAGGCTAGATAAAAGTTCAAAGTATTAAAAGGCTAACTAGAAGTTAAACAAAGACCCCAAGCTAAAAGTAGCACTAATGCTAGCTTGAAACAGCAAAAAGCTTGCTAAAAGCTAAAATTAGCAATAACTAAACACTGAAGTATCAAAAGGCCAGGAAAAAGCTAAACATAGCAAAGTGATAGATAAACACTAAATGAAAGCTAAAAGTAGTACAATGGTGGCTACAATGTTAAAAAAAGAGCAGAATGTTATCTGAAAACTAAAATATTAGCTGGAAGCCAAAAGTAATGAAAAGGAAGCAGAATGCTAAAAGTAGCAGAACATCAGCAGAATGATGGTTAAAAATTAAAAGACATTTGTAGGGCTAGTATTCTGAAGCAGATATCAAAAAGAGCAATACCGTAGTTTAATACCCTGGCTCAGTGGTTAACATTGCTGCCTCACAGCAAGAAGTTTACTGATTCAATTCCCGGTTGGACCTGGGGTCTTTCTGTGTGGAGTTTGCACGTTCTTCTCGTGCTTGCATGGGTTTTCTCCGGACCCTACGGTTTCCTACCACAAACCAAAAACATGCATGTTAGGCTGCCTTCAAGCCCTGGTCTCCCTTGCAAAAGAGATATGTGATCTCAATGCTATTTGCCTGCAAATAAAGGTTAATAGAATAAAATAAAATACAGTAATCATATTTTTAAAAGTAAATGTTATGGCACCCATCTCAAATGAGCTGAAGAATGCAAAGTACTTTGCAAAAAATGCACAGCAGTGTGTGAATCAGCATTCACAGAATAATGCATACAAACAATTCTTTCCATGTTGCTTCTAAAAACTTGTCTTCTGCTGTTTCCAGTTGGGCCTGACATTGAATGTTCTACCATCGTGTTAAATGAAGGGGAAACCTTGGAGGAGAAATGTAAAGTGACAGGAAATCCCACCCCATATGTCGAGTGGCTGAAAGAGGGACGCCTCATAAACTTGACCGTCCCTTTGAGAAGAAATGATACAGGAATGTTTCTGGTCAAAGCTGAGGGAAGGACCTTATTGGAGAAGAACATCCAGGTTGATGTGTTGTGTGAGTGTCACATTCATTTTTAGATGGAATTCTTCCAAAATCTGTGCAATCTGAATTGATGCATCTGTTTTGTACACATAATGACCTTGAGTGCTAAATGCTTTAACCATAAACAATTCAAGTTGAAAAAGTGCTTTTATATTTTACCTTTCAGATGGACCAGAGTGGATTTGTCCTCCGACGTTCACCATACCAGAAAACTCTAATCACAACCTCACATGCTCTCTGGGCTTTCCTAAACCTGAGGAAATCTGGTTCAAAGATGAGGAGGAAGTGGCGCTTCCTCAGGTCCTGACAAGAAGAAATGCAGGGCACTACCAGGTCAAAGTTTCCAACACCCTGTCAGTTCACAAATTCACAATGGACATTGCTGTTTTGTGTAAGTTCTTCACACATTCTTTTTAAGCAGGGTATTGTCCTTATGACATCAGTGGATTTTCTTCATGCATTTCGCTTGAACTGTTTTCTGTAGACCCACCGTCAGAGATTTTTGAGCTTGAAGATGCTGAAGTGGACATGGGTGAAAATTTGGGGCTGAAGTGCTCCTCTGTATCTTATCCCAAACCAAACTACTACTGGAGCTATTTTCAGGCAGACAATGTGAACGAGGAAACTGAAGATGGAGTGTCTTGTCTAGTCATTCTCAACGCTACACAGCTGAACATGGGCTTCTACACATGTACAGCCTGGACGGAGCAAGGGTCTGTCTTCAAAAAAGTCCGGGTCACTGTAAGAGGTAAAATGCAAGAACTTTATTTATGTGGCTAATGAGATAATCACTTAAGACATTCCAGAAATGGCCTTCAAAGCCAAAATACATGTACAATCATGTGACACGAAATAAGTGTCAGAAATCCTTTCCACAAAATCAAGTTAGAGGCAGACTTTGTTTTAGTTCCTGTTGTTCTGATTATTGATATATTTTTTTTAACTTTTATTTTACCAGGAAGAAATCCATTGAGATTATTAATTTATTTTACAAGAATGTCCTGGGCAATATGTAAATACAGCAACACAGTCATTTTCTCATTTCCTTTAAGAACACAAACACTGTGTGCTAAAATTATGTTTTCCTCATTAAACTAGCTTTTACATTCAATTGCACATGTTGTGTTAGGTTATGTGCTACTTTACATACATTGAAGGTGGTCATTGTAAAGTCAAATCAACAAAATCTGCACAATATTTTTCTCATATTGATGGTTTATGTACCCTTAAATTAAAATTGAATCCAAAAAGCCATTTCCAAATACCATGTGATCTCAAACGGCACCATTTAAATTAGCTCAGATAACATTTAATCTTCTCCACTGATGTTTCATGCAGGGTTCCTAGTTTCCTTAGAAAAATAAAAATAAAATAATGGACATGGATTTTGGAATTTTACACGGTCGGTATAAGAATTTTTAAAAGGCATTATAGAAGAAAAACCCTTGTGTTTTTAGACTTTATTCCCTAGCCAGTTTTTTTTTAAAGATAGAAATCTAAATTCCAATACAGATGAAACATGCTTTTCAGATTGATATTGTCTAAAAGATAGTTCCTTAACTCCCACACTGCAGTATTAGCAGTAAATTGTGAATCTAAACACAATTATCATGAAAATCATTAAACTAAATGTATGTAGTGAAATGCACAAAGTGCATGTCATCTTAAATGAATATTAAAATATGCAGTATATTTTGCACAGACAGTATCTAAAGAATTACAATCTTGACCCAGTAATAATCTGCTTACTTTTTGTGCATTTTTCTGTACAGTTTTGCACACATGTCCAATAAGAGTACTGACTGTTTACCTGTAATTCCAAATATTGGAATTCAAACTTGTATACTTCAGAATTAGCGAAAGACAATATGGATGGCTGGATGGATTTTTTTTTTTAAGTAAATGTTTGATAATTTTGGGATTTCTCGTAACCATTAAAAAAAAAAAAAAAACTTGATTTCATTCATGTGAATACCCACATAACATAATCTGATAGCGCAAGATTGCCATTCACAACACCTCACTTTACATAATTACCACGTAAACAATGCGCTAATTATGTGTAAATGTGTTACGTGCTGTTTACACATCAAAGTCTCATAAAAAGTCTTGTAGGTCTATTTCTGGCACCACAGGGTTTCCATGTGACCCTGCATGGAAAATCTTTTAACATACATGCTTGCCTTCTTGGATTTAGCATGGGGTGCTGCCAAATAGACATCTCTGCAGACAAATACGAAAGGCGTATCTGGCGGGCCACATCTGATTGGATAAAAAAACAAAAAAAAAAAACAAGATTGAACAAATAAAGAAGGCGTTTGTGTTAACCACAGATATAGTATGTCTAAAAATAAGGTGTTATTGGCAGATTGTGTTAACCACAGGCATATTGTGTTAACTGGTTTGACATTAGCGGCATCTCCGGTTCAACATGATCAAAACTTAATTGTTAAAAAATATATATGAAGTAGCTTAATGTGTATTGTATTAGAGTTAGAAAATTAGAGTTATTCATTTTGTTCTGTTACTTGTAGATAATTATTGTTTGGACTGATTGTTTGAAAAAAAGGGGCAGATATAAGATTTTTTCTTCCTTCTGCTAACTTTCATTTTATATTTTGTATTCGTATCATTTAAGGAATTGTATGGTATTGTATTTTGAAATGAATACATTTATAAATAAAATATAAATTATTGTGTTTGACAGCAAATATAACGCTGTTTCTTTTATAAACCTTCAGTTTTAAAAAAGAGCTGATGTAACTTACCTAAAGAGACCAGGAGTTCTCTACAGACCAAACGTGGGCATGTCCGGACTGTAGGTGTATGTGGACAGCAGACACTGATTGGCTAACTGTATATGCTGGCTCTTTAGGTAAATTACGTCAGCTCTTTTTTAAAATTAAAGGTTTCTAAGAAACAGTGTTATATCTTCTGTCAAACACAAGAAGATTCTTTTTTTGTTCTTGCGTTGTATAGGCTGCACCTGACGGTTGACTTGAGTGTGGTCTGGGTACAATGAAATATGAAGCATTTGAAGCTAAACCTGCTCCCATTTGTCAAAAACTCTGGTTTCAATTAAAGATCATGAGCCCCATGACGAGATAACGGCCCAAAACAAAAGCTAAAAACAAAATGTGCTCTTTAGAGAGCTGGTCTATGAAAGGAGCTGAAACATGAATGACCCTTAAAATCTGAGACAACTGGTTAACCAGTAAGCAGAAATCAGAAATCTCACAGAAACTGACAATCACTCATCTGCAGTGACTGCTTTAATTTAATTTTTAATTTTATTTTATTATTTTGGTTACCTTTTATTCATATATATTTTTTGTATTTACAAATTGATTTTTAACTATTTTCACATTATTCAACAACCAACACAGATTTTTTTTTTTTTTTCCAGTAATGCCTTGTTTTTTTTTTATTGTCCAATCAGATGTGACTATCCAGATACGGCTTTTTTCTTGTTGTCCAATCACATGTGACGTCCAGATACAGCTTTTTTTGTAATTGTCCAATCCAATGTGCCTGCCCAGATACGCTTTCTGAATTTACTTGCAGAGATAGTACTGTACTGTACTTTAAAGAGCCAGCAAATACAGCTAGCCAATCAGTGTTTGCCCTCTAGAAACGCCCACTTTTGGTCTGCAGAGAAGCCCTTTTCGGTGCTGCTGCAGCACCCTTCACACCCCTACTTCTCACTTGTCCAAGTCTTTACGAGGTCGTTTAAATGTTGCACATTAGTCAAAGTTATGTCTCATTATTAATTTTATTTGTATTTCTCGTTCAGTTTCGCTGCTCATTTCTTGTCGGTGGCAGCTTGTCTCTCTTGCTGCTACATTTTTAGCTCCGCCGGAGCAGTGGGAGTGCGTGTGCCCGGTGTTCGAGGCGGGGTGTCGGGGGAGGGGGTTGTTTCCTCTCCGCTGCTCGGTGCTGTTACAGCTTCTAGCTTAGCTTCCTCCCACAAAATAAATAAATAAATAAAAGTCCGCACTTCCAGTCCGGCTCTGTCTGAAGAAAGCCGCCTGCCCCCGTTTACAAAACTTTTTTTTTTTTTTTTTTTAAGAAGAAACCGAGTTTCTTCAATGGAGGATTTCAGCTGTGCTCGTGCGGCGCTTTTCATTTTGACGCTGCTGTCGCTTTCTAACGGGACAAAGTCGAGTAAGTTGTGTGGAAACAGTTCAAGACCTCGTGTTTTGTCCAGACTTAGATGTTTTTTTTACTTTATTGAACTATATTGAACATACAGAACAACTTAGACGGTTTATTATTGGCGTTCAGCCTCAAATGTCTGCACGTGAAGACTCATTCTGTTTGTCTTGTTTACTTATACAAGAAGTTTCAACACTAGTCGTTTTGATGGTGTGTCATTCATTTCTCGTCTTTTCAAGGTCTTCAGTTATTTATTACAGTATATTTATAGGAATGTTGGGATGACACATTTAACTAATATGTATACTGGTGGGCACCACCAAGTCCAGACTGCATTAAGGGAGGGGTGTATCCTTCCTGAGCCTTTTCCTGTCGCCTACCATTGTGCTTAAAACTGTTGGCCTTGCTGTTCTGTTGCAACACACCAGCCTGGATGTGTTATGTTATCGTAATGCGTGCCTGTCGCCCTAAAGTAGAAGAATACCATTTTTTTCACTCCCACCCTTCTTCTCACAGGTGCAGAACTGGAATGCCCCCTTGAAATATCTCCAAAGGAGGTGGTGTTGCAGTACCAAAGCCGAGGGCAGACTGTAGAGTGCAAACCCAAACCCAATGAGATAAATGTCGAGGAAATCTACTGGATGACCGGGGAAGGCACTAAAATAGTGACCGCACATTGGTTTGCTGGCACCCACAAAGACTGGGACCCTCAGCCTGTTTGTCATGGAGTGTTTACCGGGATAGGAAACTGCTCTAAAGCTTTACACTACACTCTGTACAGTGAGTATGTCTAATTAACTTGACTGCCAATAAAACAAGTTACTAAAGCTCAGTCAGTTATGACCAGACATTTGGTTTTGTATCTGGGACTGATCTCCAAAACGTATTCTGAGAGCAAACAGATTGAGCGAGAGGTTTTTGTCATTAACTATTTAAAGTAAACTCTGTTTGTTACCAGAATATCTTGTGAGCCATTAGGTAGATTTTTTTTTTAATGAAACCTTTAGGTAATATTCATTATTAGGTGTATATCTACAAGGGATTAACTTTTGGAGCCAACTCACTTTAAAATGGCTGCCACAGCCAAGTAACTTTACAGAAATTACTCTAAATCTGTAAAATGTACAAATATTAAGCTAAATTTCATCGTGATATTAGCTGAAAGTCATTCACAATACATAGTCCAAGCGCAAACATATTGTCTTTTCTTACTTTAGACATTAGTCAGCGCAAAAAATTGCTCTGATTCAGTCCGTTTTATAGATAGTACCCATGAGTTATCCACAACACATACTCTGGTCAAGTATCTCCTGAAATCACACATTGTTCAAAGTTTGACTGATACGTTTGTCATTTCTCAACATAAGATGATCTTGATCTAAATCTTTGGCATGAAAGATGGCGGCGATAGCATTCCTTTAAAGAATGCAGCTGCGTCTGTATCTTTGTTCTTTATTCAATACATTTTTTTCCTTTCTTTCTTGAATCAACACCTGCAGAAACTCCAGAAAGCGTATCCATCCAGGTCATGGATAACTCTAGGCCACCTCTGGAAGGCACCGAGGTGCAGTTGCAGTGTGACATCATCAGTGTGGCCCCTGCCCAGAACCTCGCGGTGTGGTGGACGTTTTATCAAGGGAACAAAACCATTGAGCCTTTAGGTAACGCAACGTGCGACTTCATTCCGAACAGCTCTAACAGATCTCCAGTCAACGTGTCGTGCACCATGAACATCACCCTGGAGAGGTTTCACAATGGAATCGAGGTCAGATGTGAGGCTGAGTTGAACCTGGGACCGGAAGGACCACAGCCTCCAAACATGACGTCCAGCACCTTAAACATCCTTGTGCTCTGTGAGGATTACTTTTGCTTTAGTTGTAAAAACTCTTCACACATCTGTCCTCACTCTGCTTTTTGCCTCTGGTTTTACAGATGAACCTAAAATTAATACCACAAAGCTTCCAGAGACAGTCCTGGTGTTCAGAGATTCTCCCGAGGAGCTTGTTTGTGAGGCCGATGGTAACCCTCGCCCGACAGTCAGCTGGGAGTACACTTCGAAAACAGCAATCCTTAAATCTGAGGGGAAGCTCGTGGTGGACGACGCAGGCTTCTACAAGTGCAACGCTACCAATGAGTTTAAGACCGTGATACAAGAGGTTAAAGTTATTTTAATAGGTAATGTGCAAACATTTTGTTTTCAACAGGGATTAGTTATTTGCTGATACTAGATCTTTTTAATGTAACCATTTAGATCATTTTTAAGTTTTGCAAATGCTACGACCTGTTGAGCTGTACAAGTTGTATGAACCTTGACAGACTTCCCACGTTTACAACCTAATCTACTCGAGGACACTTTTGACTTGAAGATTGGCAGATCTGGGCCAGTTTTTAACAGTTGTTTATTCTTTTTTTATCGTTGGTGTGGGTTTTAGACCTTGATGTGTTTTCTTGAAAGAATGGAGAAAAAAAAAATGAGCGTCAGATTGTGGCTGGCTGCAGTTCTTCAAGTTTGTTTCTTTTTGAAACTGTTTGTTAATGTTCATCTAGGAGGGGTCATGGAAATCACTGGGCTGAGCAGAAAAACTCCTTCCAGCAGCAAAATATGTCAAACGTGAGGCTGCCAGGAGTGTTGGATTACTAAATTAAAAAAAAAAAAAAATACTATAAAAAATGCAACAAAGTTAAGTTAAGCCCTCCGGGTGGTTTCTTTTTGTTCTTTTTCTTTGAACAAAAAGAAACTGTCCAGAAGACCTGACTTAACTTTGTTGTGTTTTTCTACCTGGATTATTGAGCATGAAAGAGAAATGAAAGTTAACCGTAGTAAGACGGAGTGCATGTGTGTGAATGAGAGGGAGGCAGGTGGAACAGTGAGGCTACAAGGAGCAGAGGCCACAAAGGTGCAGGACTTCAAGAACTTGGGGTCCACTGTCCAGGAAAATTGGGAATGTGGTAAAGAGGAGACAGAGAGTCCAGGCAGGATGGAGTGGATGGAGAAAAGTTTCAGGAGTGATTTGCAACCGAACGGTGTCAGCAAAGGTCAAAGGACAGGTTTACAAGACAGTGGTGAGACCAGCTATGTTGTATGGTCTGGAGACAGAGACATGGACAAAAAGACATGAGACAGAACTGGAAGTGTCAGAAATGAAGACGTTGAGGTTCTCCTTAGGAGAGACAAGGATGGAGAAGATTAGGAATGAGATCATCAGAGGTCCAGCACTGTAAGGATGGTATCCTCTGTCAGTCTCTCTGTGTCTGTACTCCCTAGTGTGTCATTATTACCTGATCAGTTCCACCCGTGTCCTCCAGGTGTTTGTAATTTAGCTCGTCTAGTCTGTGTGTGTATAAGCCCTGGTCTGCATCTTAGTCCTGTCCGTGCATCGTCTGGTACACCTCCTGGTTTTGTCTCCTGTGTCTTTTAAAAAGTTTGAGTTTAAAAGAAATCATCACTACACCCACATTTAGGAACACCTTTTGTTGCTTTGGACATCAAAGTAACAATTTAATTTCTGAGGAAACGTTTTATTTCTGTACAAACGTATAAAAACTTTGAGTCTTGCTTCTTCAATAAAACTATGATATGGTGTTGGTCATTTGATCCAAGTGAACCTTAACTGGACTAAAATTACAGATGAAATAAATGTTAGTACAGTTTATGTCTACTAATCCCTTTTTCCACTGTGTGGTATAAACCAGCCATGCTGCGATCTGTGGAGATGAAGTCTGTTTCTGTTGGTGAGGAGTTCTGACTCCAGCTGCATAAAGATGATCAGGGTTCCTCACAAGCAGGAACTCTGTGACACAAACTCAGAACCTAAACCTGGAGCCATCTCACCACATGATCCATGGGGTTCACTCTCTTCTGTTGTGGATGGGTAGAAGCAGGACAGGAGAAGCTGGGCTGGGTCTCATTCTCTTTCTTTGACAGAGAAATGACAAATTCATGCTGACTGCCTGACTTCGTCTCCATGGAAACGGCCAATTCAGCTTCACAGCATGGACATGTCAACGAGCCTCTCTGATCCTCTGGAACCTGAAGAAACAAAGCATCTGAGATTTAAAAATAAAACTTAGAAACAATTTTATTCTCCTGCGGACAGCTGAGGGACTGACCTGTGACCTGACCTGTGACCTGCCATGTGACCTGACCTGTGAATGTAAAGTCAACATCATTCATTATCCTGATGCACGTTCAATAATCCAGGTAGAAAAAAAAAATCTAAAAGTTAAACACGTTCTCAGTAAGGACCTTGAGCGCCCTCTAGTGGACAAAGCTGAAAACAGCACCTTGGTGGTAAATTGAAAGTCCGATTGTTGTGTATAAATTCAGTGGAGTCCTGTGATTTTATTAATCCAGCATATGAGTGCTTCAGGTGATGGATGGGCTTATGTAATAAAGCGTATGTGTCTATTTTCTTAAAAAAAGATTTTAACGTCCAGTCTGTGGCATGTTTTAAATTGTGTGCCTTTATATGTGGTCGTGTCCAAAAAGTCCACGGTTGTGTGATTTTTAGTGGCTTTGAGTTTTATGGAGGGATTATGAGCGTTCTGTGAGTCCAAGAAGTCCTCAAAGTCCCTCTCTGAGTGGGTCCATGATCTCCAAATGTCATGTAGATGCCTGCAGTAATGCAGAGGCTTCTTTTGACATTTTGGTAAAGCTGCAGTTTCTCGTTCTGTCATGAATATATTTGCACATGCAGCAGCAAACTTTTTGCTCATGGCTGTGCCTTTGGTTTGTAGAAGAAAAAAACTCCCCATTAAATTCAAAATCATTTTTGGATTTATTTCCAGCAGCTGAAGCAGCTCCTCATCAGGTCTCTGGGTGTCGGGGTGTGTCTGGATTATTTGTTCGACTGCTTCCAAACCCTCTCTGGTACTGATATTAGTGCACAAGCTGTCCACAGCCATAGTGAACACGAGAGCAGCTGAGGGTAAATGAAGGTTTGTTATTTTCTTGATGAAGTCACATGTGTTTACTTGATAATGGAGTTAAATAACGGTCGATGGATTCATCTGTTTCACTGCTATACGTTTCTACAATTTTTTTAACCCGTCCAGAGAACCTGACTTAACTTTTTAAGATCATTCATGTATTTTATCGTTTTGTTCTTGTATTTGAGTTAAACTGAGTCCAGATCTTCTGTTTCTCATGTTCTCAGATAAAGAACCTGGACCTGATGACATCATCACTCTGATCATGTGAACATGTGTGTCACCAACTTACCTGTGAAGGTGTGCTGCCTTCTGATTGGTCAAAGCTCATTGATGTGTCCATGTTTATATCTACTGAGGCTTTACCTGGATTCTCAGAGGTGTTGGTCTCTGTGGAGACAGGTGGACAGAACATCAGGTTACAGGTGGGTTCTGCACAGTCTGAACTGAAGCTCAGCTTCACTGCAGGATAGTGTTCTCAGCATGATGCTGCCACTGCCGTGCTTCACTGCAGGATAGTGTTCTCAGCATGATGCTGCCACCATCAGTCATCCGGGTCATGATCAATAGAACCAGTTACAAACAGAAACAACTGGACGTGTGTTCCGAAGACGTTCCTCTTCATCAGGTCTAAAATACCTGGAGAGTGTGGAGCTGAGAGGTCCGGTCAGATCAGCTGCAGGTTAGACTGCAACGTGCATTTGTGGAGAGATTCTTCAGTTTCTGCAACATGAAGGTCTGAACGTTCCTGCAGACACCACACCACTCAGTCTGGGTTTGGGGGTTTTGTCATCAGGATGGACCAACATTAGTCTGAAGGTCCTGCTGGGTTTAAAATGTACTGGGATGTTGTGTTTGGAGAACGTCCTTCTGAGTTTTTCAGATCCTTCAGCGAAATCTGGGATGACAATGTTTTGTGTGTGTTCCCTCCACGGACGCACGGCTCAACACCAGAGAGCAGCTCTTCAGGACCAGACGCAGAGGTCCACCTGCACCTCAAGGACAAGGGACACTCTGCTGAGGACCAACAGGTCCAGATGTTGGACAGAGAGGACATATGGTCTGAGAGGAGGTGAAGAAAGACATTTACATAAAACAACTTTAAACAGAGGAGGACCTGATCCCAGCTCAGCTCAGGTCCTTCATGCAGGTGACCCAAACATCTGTCTGACCAGGTCTGATGAGCTCCACTGTGAGGACGAGTAGTTCCTGTCGAACCTGCAGCCGAGCTAAGGACACACTCATGCAGTTCTCTAAAGCTGTGAGCTCCACACACTCCAGACCTTTCAGACGTGATGAAGAGGAACATCTTCTGAACACATGTCCAGTTGTTTCTGACAGATTCTCAAAGACAGAGAAGAACACAAGAACATTTGTTTTATCTATAACATTCTGGTTCCATACTACGGAGCCGCCGAGGGGACATGGGGGATTTTTTTTTTCTTTGCGTCCCCACGCAATAGTTTTTGCGTTCCCTCGCA